>ML783101.1:173037-213241 GCA_009831015.1 Picea engelmannii
TGCAATTTTCTTGGCGAAGAACCCTGCTTATCATTCAAAGACAAAGCACATTGATGTTCAATATCACTTTGTGAGAGACATGATTGAAGAAAAGAAAGTATCACTGATGAAGGTGGACACTTTGAAGAATGTTGCAGATTCATCAACAAAACCTGTGAGCACTGAGAAGTTCTCTTGGTGTAGAGGATCCATGGGCATTGTTTCCCTGGATTGTTGACTATGTAACCCTGTAACCCCCTGTGTGCAAAGAAAACAACAAGTGGGAGAATGTTGGGTATGTGTTATATTCTTTGCACGAGTAGTAGTGTCTGAGCACCTACGTCAGGCGCGCAGGGGGGTTAGAGGGGGGCGAAGCCCCCCGGGCGGGGGTTCAGGGGCAGCGCCCCCGAAATTTTTTTTTCGGGCCGACATATTTCCGGGACCACGTGATATTAGGTGGTTTTTTGGCACATGGTTTTTTGCCGATGGTTTTCTATTTCTGGTTAAGGAATTAGAGTTTTGGACTAATCCAGGTCATTGGGTTAGGTTTTTGGATGTCACTGGCTCCTATATGTATATTGTATTGTAAACAGTGTAAAACAATGTATGAATATAATATATGCTGGTTTTCCCGGTTTGGGTTTCCAGGTGAAAAATCTCTTTGTAATGTTTGTATTTGCCATTGTATCTTTTCTGTTCTTTTATGAATATCGATTTGCTATATATATTGTACAAGTTTAGAATTTACAGATTCCTCTCATTTGGATCAGTTGGAGCATTATTTGGGATTACATAGCCATTTACAACTGAGTACCAAATGTATACTCCCAAATCCGTTAGGTAAGTTTTCACTCTATCACTCCAGTATGAATAATTTCTTCCATCAAATTCTTTAATCCCATTTGAAATGTTCTCATGGTCATCCATCTCTGCTCAGGAGTTTCCTTCCAGTGGTTAAACGCTTCTAAAGGCAACCTACTCTGATGCCAATTTTTGATACTGAGAGGGGGGTGAATCAGTATCAAGTACAATTTAAAATATTTTTCAACTTATAATTAAACCATTCAAATATATCCAATGAACAATGAACAATAGTATAAGAGTTACACCAATACACCACAATACACCATGCACAATATATGAGAAATAATCAATACTTATTATTCAAGGGAAGTAATGACTTCCAAAGGTAGCTATAGCTTCCAAATGTAAAGGGAGGGATAAACCTCCAAGAGGAAGATACAATCCTCAAATATCAAGAGAGGATTTAACTCTCCATACTTTCCCCTTCCTTCCACCCAATAATATATGAGAAATAATAAAACTTTACATTAAATCATCACCATCAACCAACCATCACATAGAACCTGATAATGCTTCCTAAGACTTCTTCAATTTATGAAATTATTCAATTCTTGGAATAATTTGATACTTTATATAATATTACTCAATGTCTTCTCTGAAAATTCTCATAGTTTCACCCCTTGAATCCTCCCCAAAAAGAAGTTATAGAGACAATTTTAGACTTTGTTCAATTCTAGTTTATTCAAGAGACCAAACTTGTACAAAATGAACTGTGCTCAATATTTAACATCATATTCTGAAACTCACACACACAAAACTACATTATGTACTCTTTCCAATTCAATTTGTCCCACTTCATTTGTATTCTCTATGAATAAGTTATGATTGTTTTACACGAAACACATGTTTACTGACTAGCTTCAAGATTGGTCAAAAACCTTATCTTCCACATAGTGTATCTCCATAATTATTGTGAATCAAGAGATGAAACTTTTACCACAAGTACCTTGATATGTATTCTTAATTCCATAGAAATTTCACCATATGAATAATTCTATAAAAAATGTTATAGCAAAAATGGTAAGATGACCTGAAAATAACATAACTTAGAACACATCACCAAAAGCCTTCATCCTCCCTTGAAATTCGACCTTCTTTACTTCTGATCTCCTATGAAATTCGACTTGTGTATCAAATGAATGTATAATGATATTTATATATACCATTTATTTCACTTCCTTTTAACATTAGGGATGACCTGACACTTTCTTATTTTGTAATTTTGTTCTTTAATTATCTTCAGGGCCTACATGTACTTCCTTCTTCAATTCACTTTGTCATCTTCAAAAATTAATTTCTCCTCAACCATGAGGATCCACGTGATGTGAAAAATACCAACAAAAACAACATGATGTATACTATCCATCCATGGGTGTTTTATTTTCATTTGCATTGTCCTTCATGACCAAATACCTTCATCAATCTTTCTCTCCAAAACCCATGACTAGGGTTGACATCAATGACAACAACCAATATTCTAACAAAACTCACATAAAATATTTCTCATTTTATTTCTTATTCTCAATAACATTATTGTAGGGACTCTTCTTAAAATTCTCTTAAAATCTCACGGTGCCTCCCATTATTGAAATCAATTTTATTTTTTTTAACTCCAAAAAAATCAATTTTAATTATTTAAAAAACATATTCTCATTCCATACTTCATGTACTTAAGTCCCATCGATTTCATTTTTTTTATATGTTTTCCAAAATAATTAAAATGGTACCTTTACCATACATCCTCCACTAGCATTCAATCTCCAACAAGAGTTTCATGGGCCACTGCTCTCTCTAGATGAAAACATGTCTCTCCTTTAGAATATTGCTTTGTACAGGCCACTTTCATATAAGTGAACTCTCCTATTCTAGTGAATAGCTTGTATACCACTTTATGATCAACTTTCCAACATTAGTGACAACCCTCGAAAATATCTCCATGGCAAAATACAAATCTTACACAACCTCCTTTAAAATAAAGGAAAGAACTTATTTTTATAAGGTCTTCTTGAAAACAAAATATTTCTTGACAAAACCAAAGAAATAAATTTTTTTTTTTTTTAATATTTGGTACTTTACCAAAGCTCCCTTTATCAGGGAGAACTCTACCTCCATGGTCTCACCTCAATGCCTTCTTCGACATACCAACAAACTGGTGATATCTTGGCGGAAACTATGTGTGCAGAAACATAAAAACGAGCACTTGCAAACATGCTTATTCGACCAACAACATGAGCAAACCCTCGGTTCATCAATTCATATTTCATCTACCATGGAAAACTACCATGGTGCTATCAAACACTAATAAATATAGTGCTCTCAGGCTCATAAGATCAATATCATGCTCTTATACCAATATTAAGATATTGTTAAGAATATAGCCAATAAAATAATATAACTAACAAGATCAAGAAGGCAAAGAAAACAGGCAGAAAAGACACTAAGCCAATTCAATTAATATGTACATCAATAATGCATATATACTACATATACCACAATTTTTCTCTAACGGTATGATTGTTAGGGTAAGATAACGAACTATGATTAGAGAGTTTTCAATAGTGACGGGCGCACTGGTGCGCAAAAAACAACTGCATAGACTTCATTTTTTTTTTTTAAACAGACCGGTGGAAAAAACACAACTTCATAAACTTCATTATTTTTAAAACATACCAGTGCGCATTCGTCATGAGGGTGCATTGGTGTGCTCCATATGGTGCACCATTTTTAAAAAGTAATTGTGCACCATCTGTAGTTGTGTGCACCGGTGCACTTAACTCAAGCGCACTGGAACAAGGTTAAATAAAAACAACTGGTGGTAAAATAACATTTTTACCATTTCCAATGCAAAGAATATCTCAAGCACCCATGCCTCCTTTTCCCAATTGACGCGCACTGTCATCGGTGCTTCTGTTTCTTTCACTGTTTCCATTCGGTGCTCGGTTTGTGGGATTCCAATTTTTCCATACGGTGGGCAAATTTCATTTTTTTTCACTACATCCCAACGATGCCTCCTCGATGAGAAAATGTCTGGGTAAATTCTCTATTTCTTTGTACATTGTCTTTTTAGCAGATTAATTTTGAAATTGAGTTATCTTTGCATTATTTTTCAAAAAACAAAAATTATGCGCGGTGCACTTTGTAAATTTTAGATGGCGCACTGATCATGTATATTCTATTTTCGATGGTTCAATGTATTACATAATGCACCAATGTGTACTTACCAACGATGCACCAGTGAATCCAAAGTAACAAACACACTTTCCAAAATACATAGTTTTCACTTAATGGTGCGGCGTTTGTATGTACGCATCGATGCATTCATAAAACTATACATGTCGCTGAATGGAAACTATTTATTTTCATCTATGTGTGTCAAATAAACACATTAGTGTGTTTCTGATAAAGAACACACCGGTGCTTTTATTTTGAATGCATTGACATAAATAAATAGTTTATTTTCAACGGTGTGTTGGTTATAGGGAATGCACCAGTGCATTCATAAAAATATACCCACCATTTCAAATAGAAAATTTACAACTGAACAATGCATCCTTTATATGTACGCACAAGTGTGTTCCTAAAACTATACTCACTGGTAAATGGAAATTATTTATTTTCACCCGTGTGTTCTAAATAAACGCATTGGTGCATTGTTTATAACTAGCACATTGGTGCATTTATTATGAATGCACCAACAAAAATAAATAGTTTCCATTCAAAAATGTGTTGGTTATATGGAACGCACTGGTGCATTCACAATACTATATGGACCGTTCAAAATAGATAGTTGTTTGAGTGGTGTGTCATTTATATGTAATGAACATGTGCGTACATAATAATAGACACACCGTGGAAATTAGATAGTATTATAATGGTGCATAAGATATGTGTGTGCAACGTGGGCGGCGTGTTACTATTTTTGAGGCACATTGAAGATTAATTAATTTATTTTTTTGACAAAATTTATGTTTGCATATTTTGAAATAAATTTCTCATTTACTGAAAAAGAAGTTATGTTTTTATGTATGATGCTCATGTAATTTATATGTTAATTATTCATAGACATCATCTCATGGAGGAGCAACAATAGAGACTGGACAAATGAAATATGGTTCGGGAGTGGGAGGCCAGAGAGAGGGAGAGGGATTTGTACCCTCAGCCTAGTATTGCAGCTACGTAGCTCCTCTTAAGGAATGTAGGCCTCCTCAAGTAATACAAGGAGGTTACATCCCTGAAGGGGAATTCCTCCTTTCTTGTGTAGTTGATCCGTTGATGGGATTCCCATCAACACACATTCATATTCGGTCATCATCAGTGGTATCATCCCACTGAGGATGATATTTATTTTATCAATGGGATATCTAGGAGAGGGGAGGATTTTCCTCAGTCTCATGATGTCCCAGTGGGTGTTGCAACTGAGAGTCGTCTTTCCTACTCTTTGAGTTATATTTCACGTGATATACCTTTTCCTGATGATTTTCAGGTGGCTGGTGGAGAGTTATAGATCTCCTCGTTCGATGCAGAGGACATTAGTTGCCTTTCATTGTTACTGTCGACCATTTCACACTTTATTGGTGATGGTTAATGAATTAGTTGTGTGCTTTTATATTATTTAGATTATTTGATACAGAGGCCATGACTTATTAGGTGGTTTGCCATTTTCTTGAGGCATTTTTGTATAGCACTGGATATATGTTGTGCTATGATAGATTGGAGGGAGAACTTCCCATTCGCTTCATAGTTATTTTTTTTATTTTTTTAGAGGTTTCTAGAGACTATACCTAATTTTGTCCATCGGCCTCCTAGGCCGATGAATGAGGTGCGGATGCACATGTGGGGTGAGATGATGCCTAAGAGGGGCATGCTCAATTTTCCATCTAGGATTTCCAGGGAGGCACTTGATCTATTATCCAGTGAGACATATCACGTTTTTGTGATGGTGTCATTCCCTTACACGGGGATGGATTAGTGAGGATATCTCAACATCCTCTTTATAGTGGAAGAGCCACCAGATGATCGAGGTAATATTTAAACTAATCTTGTACTTTCATTTCATTATCTTACTTAATTCGAATAAATTTTATTCTATCATGTTCTTTAACGTATTTTATTAAATTTTTTAACGAAACTGTCGGCTAATTATTAACTTGTGTTATATTTTGCATATGTTGGCACATTTTTGGGGGAGATGCCTCCTCCCCTGCCACCTCATGTAGATGAGGAGATGGATGAGGCTACGGCAAGTCAGGGTCCTCAGCTACATATACCACTCGACATGTGGCATATGACATATCTCAAATATAGGATGGAGGTCTGTGATAGACTGAGTGTAGTTTTGGTTGGTGCGGGAGTCTGCCTTGTCTAGATGAGAGACATCAGGGTTGAACCTTATCTCTTGTAGCTCTGGACGGACTTGCCACATGATATGATATCTCTTATGTGTCATATCATTGGAGATTCCAGGTTACTAGTAGGGATGAGGGATGACACGTCATCCAACACTGATGATGATGAGGTTGGTGATCATGATCATCAAGGTGGTAATGGTGACACTTATGCTTTAGTACCTCCTCCTATTCCTCCTCCAGGTGATAGTGATTCTTCTTCTTCAGCACCTCCTCCTTGTCCTCTGGATGTTGATGTTGATCAGGGAGGTGATTTCGCTTCTACTTCAGTACCTCCTCCTCCTTCACCTCACCCAGATGATCATGGTGCATCACCTATTCTTCCACAACATGCTTCTCCTAAGAGACTACGACTAGATATTTAGTTATAGCATTTATTTGTATTGTTGACCAGATATGTACATTATAGAAGTTATTTTACTTGTTTATATATATATATATATATATATATATATATATATAACATTTTTTTTGTTCATGTTGTTGTACTTAATTTATATATTTATGTTGATGTAGATGTTAGGTCATGTTAAATTATATTAATATTCAACCTTACTTTGTATCACAATTTTACAAACTAGTTTACTTGAAAGTATGATGTGAGAATTGGTCCTTATTTCAAGAATATTATTTTTTTGTTCTAAGACTTTTGCGACCATTGTTGTGATGAGATAGTTCTTTTGGATTCATTGCATTGGTTTTTTCATATTCGACATTTCGGACCAAACTAGTGTGGTCCATCATTAGGAAAGTATTATGAGAAATGAAGGAAAAATGATTTAACAATTGTAAATAAATACTTGAAAAGTTATTATGAAGAGCCGACTTGTTAAAAGTGAAATCAATAAATTTTTATAAAACCTAAAAGTATTATTTATTCAAAGCCAACTTATTAAAATGAAATTAAGAAAAACAATAGGAAATTTCCTATTGTGATAGATCACTATCACAATAGGAAATTTAGAGAAGCCATCGAAATTGAAAAACAACCTAACAATCTAAACATAGATGATGGATGGACAACTAGTCAAAATTGGATCCCAACACTGACCAAAATGACTCATTCTAGAAAATCAATTAATAATTAATATATTTTTTAGGTTTTTATTTTTCTTGATTTCATTTTAATGAGTCGGCTCTGAATAAATAATATTTTTAGGTTTTACAAAATTTTATTGATTCCACTTTTAACAAGTCGGCTCTTCATAATAACTTTTCAAGTATTTATTTACAATTGTTAAATCATTTTTTCTTCATTTCTCATAATACTTTCCTGATGATGGACCACACTGGTTTGGTCTGAAACATCGAATGTTGTTTTTGTTCATAAGTTCATAATTCCCAATTAAAAATAGTTATGATAAGATCAATTAGCATTTATAAAATATTAGTGATATTTTAACTTCCTCTTAATTTTAATTTGGTCATATTTTTTTATATTCCCATAATTAATACAAGTCTCAAAATCTCAATTCGACATTTTTTTATTATACTATAAGGATGCATGAATATCAAACTTAACCAAGAAAATAAAATAAGTTATAAAAAGGGTAAAGATATGTCTTATGTTATCAATTAAAGTTTGGGCAAGTTAAAAGTAAATTATATTAATTTTCAACCTTATTTTGTATCACAATTTCACAAACTTGAAAGTACGATGTGAGAATTTGTCCTCATTTATATAATATTGTTTTTGTTCATAATGAAAAATGAATAATTAAAAATAGTTATGTTAAGTTCAATTATCATTTATAAAATCTTTGTGATATTTTAACTTCCTCTTAATTGTAATTTGGTCATATTTTTTTATATTCCCATAATTAATACAAGTCTCAAAATCTCTAATTCAACATTTTTTAACTATATTATAAGGATGCATGAATGCCAAACTTAATCAAGAAACATGTACAAAAACATAAAAATATCCTATGTTACATGTTATTAATTGTTGTTGTAATCAATATTAAGAATTGAATTAGCTATTAGGATTCGTAAAATGTATTTCTTACCCACAAATAAAAACAGGGGATAAAGATAGGGTATAAGGGATAAAAAAAATTATGATATACATGTTTAATTCAATTTTGAATTATATATTATTATTATTATTATTATTATTATATATTATATGTAATATAAAATTAATTTATAATTTAATATATTATATTTTATTATGTTATAATTAATATATAATATAATATATTGTATTTATTATATTATTTATATTATGTTATATTTATTTATTATATTTATTATATTACATAATATATTATGTATTTGATTTTTATGTAATATCTTAAGTATATATTATGATATGGGTTAAGAGAGGAACACATGCATTAGTTATTTAAGGACAATGATATTTTTTTGAAAAACTCAATTAAGAGACTCATTTTAGATCTGAATATTCCCCTAATTAGTATGTATGAAAATTAAAAATTAATACAATATAATATGATATGGTAATGATGTGAAATGGTGGGTAATAGAAATACATTTTAAAATTATGGTATAAAATATTTGATATTTACAATACAATACTATATTTTTTTTTAAAGTAAAAGTTAAAATTAAAATACTAAAAGTTCAAATATATATAGATTTACAATGTAAAAATATTTATATCATTTACACATAACATTTAATTATATAATCCAATCAAAAAATTAATAATATTTCATATCAAATATTAAATACTAAAAACATCATTTTTTTAATAATCAAATTATTAAATCCACTATAGGTTTGAAAAAATAAAAGAAGTAATTAAAGAATAAAACATGTATAATATATCACTCTCCATTGTCATTCTCCTGCTTATCTTCCTTGCTTTCCATGATAACAATGTTTCTCTAAAAAAATATGTTTTGATCTAGAGTCGTGTCTTAATACAAACCACCAATCCTTATCCAACGCATCTGGGTAAAAAAACACTTGGTTGTAGTGTTTTTGGAAAACATAAGGCTCCTTAGCTTTATCCCACATCTTTTTAGAGTTGATACATATCATCCCACTATCACAATATTACTTTACATTATTTCGATCAAAGGTGTCCCACCACTTGCACCTAAAAATAATGCATTGGAAAGAAGAGAACTCCACTTGAATGATCTCTTGTATCTTTTTGATGTAACTTAACTTCCCCTGTATGGTGTTTTGATCATTGTGGCTAGCATGACTAGATTGGTCAAACTTGACTTCCACTCTGCAGTCCCGTGTCATGTGTCCATCATCCACATACTCTGTGCGAAAATGATGTCCATATGCCCACATATATGGGAACAAATGCACCTATAAAAAAACTGAACAAATCATAGTGTCAATATGTGTCTAATAACCCGACCATTAAAATATAAAATAACATATATGTAATTACAATTCAAATGTGCATTATGAAGTTAAAAATTATGTACACAAATAGATTATTACCAAGTTGCTGCAACCAATCCTTATTTTTAGTGTATCCTCTTCTTCACTCGGGTAACGACCAGATGCACCATATTTCTCTCTGACTTGGTCAACAACCTAACTGTTGGGTAATATCATTGGCATATTTTCTTTTAAATGACTAGGATAATGCATGCTTCTACCATTCAACCATATGAATTATTTCCTGTCACTTTCCCATTTCCTCCTCTTATGTTCGTACAATGAGACCCATGTTTGTATTGCCTCTGAATTGTAAAGAATGAATTTATTGATGGAATCAATTTATAAATTCACTAATGCATTCATGAAATGAAACCAACATATAGTACATATGATATCATGATCAAAATATACATTATGAATTTCATTATGAATAGTTACTGTGTAAAAATTTGACAAACGATAAGTCACTTAATCTTTATCGAGTGTCTATTTCCATTCATTTGGAGAATCTCCCCTTCTCTTTTTTCTTCATCCCTTTCGTCGTCCCAAATCACCGCACCTGGTGTGTTGTCGATATGATTGATGTACTCATTGACATAATAGAAAGACTCTTATGATATGTACCCCTCTTCCATAGAACCCTCATTTTTTCCATTTGACGAAAAACTCCTTTCCATTTCTTCATGTACCTCTATAAAAAAAACATACAATGACAAGAGACCACCCCAACTACTTTAACCTCATCTACTAGGTGAATTATAATATGAACCTGCAAGTCCATGAAACTAAATGGTAGTTCCTTCTCAAACATACAAACACTATCAACTATCTCTTGACGCCACTGTGGAATGCTAGCCATATGAATCTCCTTTGATGTGATCCAATGTACAAATGAAGACAATTTAGATATGGCATGCCTTAGGTCATGGGGGAAGTCATGGTTCACACACCCATGCACGAGCAGAGGATAATGATACTACAAAGTAAACACATGCAAATTATTTATTTTTTATCCCATGACATAAAAATAAAAATTACAAATAATAAAAACATATTTTTGACATATGTCGTACCTTTAGAAGGTTCAAATGGTCATGTGATTTCAACCCCAACAAATGGTCTTGATGCATAGTGAAACAACATCGTAGGGAAGACCAATATAAATAAGGCTCATTCATACCCAATATAACTTCCTTTGCCAAATAAAGATCTTCTTTATTCAAAATCCATGGGACATCACCTCCTTTAAAAGACCAAGAGGGACCACCCTCTCCTCTACTTTCTTGTCTTGGCCAATGTTTCTGTTTAGTTTTTTAAGAAATAAGATATTTTCTCACAACCAATATGTTGCTTTCTTTCAATGATATGTTCCTTCATAAATAATATGAAACGTTTTTTAAATATATGCATGGGATCTAGTAAGTGGACAATGTTAATATTCTCCCAATATGGGAGCTCATAAAAGATAGATTTCCTTTTCATCCTAATGGGAAATTTATCAACATAGGTGTCGAAGATTATGGATCATCAAACATAGGCTCCCCATTTGAATCAATAATTTATGTAATATCCTTCTTGTTCTCTCTCTCATATGCTCTAAGTCATTCTGTTGGGATCATTATTGCATGCCTTTGGGTTCTCTTTAGTTTACCATTGAAAGAAGATGTTTCTCTTTTAAAAGGGTTTTCTTCTAGGAGGAATACACTTGAGCAATCGTACATTGGATTTCGTAGGTGGTTGGACCACCTAGCCTTCAAATAAGTTCCACAACATTTACATCCATGATGGCCTTTAGTTACAAAATGTACAAAATTATTGTATACATAGCACGTTAGCATTTAAGAATAAAACGTCAATCACAACGAATTAAATATGTAAATAAATAATTTTACGTATATAAACAAATAAATAAACATGTTCATTACCAAAACGAACACCTAAGACTAGATAATCATGTGTGGTGTAAGAACATATGTCATACAATGTAAAACTCCTCTTTGTTGTGATGGGTCTAGATACATCATATACATGTATCCCTTCCCATAATTCCTCCAATTCATCTACCAATGGTTGTAGGTAGACATCCATATTCTTCACTTATCTTCTACCAGGGACTATAAGATCCAACATAAGATGTTCATTCTTCATGGACAACCATTGGGGGATATTGTTATTGATCACTACTACAGGCCAAATATAATAGTTGGTTTTTTTGGAGGGAATAGGGGTTCATGCCATCCGTTGCTTTGTCGAGTCATAGACTTTGTACTTCATCCTTGATTTTTTTCTAGCCATGTATCCTCTATATTCTTCATGGCTATTGAATCTGTTGGGATTCACATAACTCTCGATTCACTTTTGTGTGAGGCATGCCATCCCTTCAACATAGCTAATTATTTGCAACGAAAGAGCCTTTGAATCCTTTGGATTATAGGCATGCGCCTCAATATCTTATGAGGAGGACCATGCATTTTTTCATTTTTATTTCATTTATGGTACCTGTCATGCCCACATTTCGGACATATCTCTTTGTCTACATATTATCCTATATATAGAATACAATCATTCAGACATGCATGATATGATATATACTCAACACCCAACATTTTCAACAATTGCTTTTCCTCTTCGTAGCTACCAGGAAAAACATTATCACTAGGAAGAACCTTATCTTTGAATATCCTACAGTCAGTGGGAAATTGAAATGTACAATGTCATTTAACGTTTATTAAAGAAACCATTTCCAGTTTTGATTGTGTGAAAATATTTCTCAAAATTAATATAAGGCACGTGTTGGTCAATTACCTTTATATTGTCGAGAAACATGCGTTTGACATGCCAAAATGTTCTTTCACATTGTACAATAATATTTTTATCCCAACCTGGGTAGACTTTGATCGGGCACTAGGTCCAAACAAAGGGGTAGTATAATATTTTAGGCTTTTGAAAATGGTATCATTGATATGCGCATCATCCCCTAGCTCATCCTTCTAGAATGTGTCTAACAACATTGTCTCCATGGCATTCATATCTCATAAATAATCATCCATACCAACCTCTTTTTGATTGTCTCCATTGCCAACTTCTGAAAAACTACTAGTATTGTTGTAGTCATTCATAATTGGTGAATTTGGATGTAGTGGGAATTTAATAGGTGGTTTATTCAACCATTCTTGGTATGCTTCCTCTCTGAGTTGTGCTCTCATTGCATCCATCTCTCGGGTTGACATTTTTATGGGGTGCAATGGAAGATGGTAGGTAGGTCGCTCATCATCAGAAGAATCACAATTTCAAAAATATTGAACATTAGTACATCGATGATATTAGTAATAACAATGCAATAATTTATTTGTTCAAATTACATTGTACCAAAAAATTATTACCATCGTCAACTAAGGATTCCAGCTGAAAGATGGAATGTCACAATTGGTAGGCTAAAGTGGTTTTCCATTTTCATCTACCAACTGCTTGCAGTATGTTTCTCCTAATAAGACCTTCCAATGTTTTTGAACAAGTACTAGAATATTTTTTTCATCTGAACTCGATTCTGAATTAGGATCCTGCAAATTTGGATACATTTTTATTCATATTGACATGGATAAAAAACAATTCAATGAGATAATAGAAACATAAACAAAATAAATTAAACTTACTAGAGATGGAAAGGGAGAACTCCAAGATGGAATTTGAGCAATATGGAATGGGGTGGAATTTGAAGAATTGGCCATTTGATCATATAATAAGGTTTCCTCCCTGCATTTCAGAAAAATTAACAATAAATTTTCTTGTACATATCTAAAATAAATTTTGAGGACCATACCACAATCTGAGTTTGAATATAGTTTTGAAACAATCTTTTAAGAATAAGGCGACATAAAACGTAAAATGTATATTGAAGTGTTGCAAGTCATGTCAATTCATCCTAAAAGATAATTTGAAATGAATATATTATTTTACATGCAAATAAAAGTTCAAATAACTTTAAAATCATAACGGTGCACTTATAAACCACAAATGAGTCGATGTGCATATTAACAATAAGCATTGATGCGTTGAAAAATCAACCAGACCATGTTTCTAGATTTTGTTAATAAAAAACAATTATATTTCGCCAGTGTGTCAAATAATCTAGACGTACCGATGCGTAATGAAATATGGTTGCACTAGTGCATCTTACATAACGCATCGTCGTGCCAAAAAAGTTTTAAAAAAATGTGTGTTATTTTTTTTAATTAAAAAAAGAGCGGGAATTGAATTTCATAGAGTCATTTAAATACTAAAAATCTATTCCTTATTTCAATATTTTGCAAAATTTTGCAGGGGAGAGACTTGTAAGAGAGACATACCAAGGAACATTGTGGAGGAGCATAATACTTTGGAAACACAGTATTATTCAAAATATGAGAATTTGAAGGGTATGGTGATACACTCTAAACCATTTTCATAAAAAAAAATTGATATTAAGAAGGTATTCAAAATTTTCATTATTTTGTCAAAATTTTCAGTAGATAGATTTGGAAGAGAGGCATATTAGGGAGCATTCTGGAGCAGAATAATACTTTGGAACAACAGAAGTATTCAGAAAATTAGGATTTGAAGGGTATGGTGATTCATTCAAAACCCTACATTCAGAAAAATTAAAATAAAAAAAATCATACTTACCTTAAACCTTTGTTTTGTTTTGCTTACGTGAATGCAAAATTTCACCCTGGGGTTTAACTCCCTCTATCACTTTAGAATTAGGGATTTTCATTTTAGGTATTTTAGATCTAATGGGTTTGTTTTTATATATATAAGTGTTTGGAATGTGATGCAAAGGGACCACTTATTACATCATATCCCAAACACAATCAACCCTCTCCCTTTTATTTTTATTTTTTTAAACAATTTTTTATTTGACTTTTTTTTTAAAAACGTTTTTCACTTTTCTGATGCACCTTTTTGACATAAATGCACCAGTGTGTTTATGTTTAAGGAATGCACCGATTAATCTATATTTAAAAAAATAAAGAATATTGTGCATAAAAAAAATATCGATGATGTTCTCATCTAAGCAACACAAAAATTGTTGTCACATAATTTTTTAATTTTTATTCTCATCGGTGTGTAATTTTTATCATATTGTTTTTTTACGAATGTTTAATTTTGCGTGCCTTATTACTTAATCTATTGTCTTAGGATTAAGGAACTCAATTTTATCTTCATATATTTGAGGCAAAAAACTCATAAATTGTTGAACCTTTTCTTTTTTGTCTCTAAGGTAAGGTACATATCTCATTAGGTTTACATAGTAAGAAAATACTCAATAGTAATCCTTCCTAGTTTGATATCATGAAATTCCTTGGATTTTTTGTCATAATATATTTATGTTAAATATTTTTTTGTTTAAAATACTTTTTTAATATTTTCTATTTCAGTTCATTGCTCCTAATCTTGTTCATTGTTTTAGGTTCCTCCCACCAAATGGAAGTTTTACCATTTAGTTCGTACACAACCAGCCTAGCCCTCAAATTTCCTTGATAGTAGTAGATCTGAAAATATTTTCCCATGTTCAGAAGCCAAGCATCTTCTCCCTCCTCAGACTCACCATTAAAATTGGGTGGTCTAACATTTTTGAACCCACCAAACAATTTGTGTTCATGCCACTTTTGCAAGATACCAGATATAATAAATATGCAGAACATAAATAAAATGCTAGAAATGGTAGAATAACAGTAATATATCCAACATAATCTCCACAATAACACATAAATGATATAAGAACAACAACAGAAATAACACTTTGATTCAGAAAGCAATGTTCACAGGCCTCTTTGAGGGGACAACCTCCAATCGAGTAGCGCTCTGTTACAATAATCTCCAAGCTAGGGTTTTCATACCCTTGACCCTTATTTATACAAAATATGTCTATCAAGAGAAGAATCTAGAGGAAGATCCTTCTAGAAGCGGAAGCTTCTATTAGGTCTTCTTACATCTACCTTATTCTATTTTATTGAAAGGCCTTATAAATATTGACCTTTATTACATCTGAATATATTGATCTACCTATGTGTGAGTTAGGACCCTAACATGTATGCCACCTTAAAAACAGCCTTGTCCTCAAGGCTTGAGATGTGGAAACTATTAAAGAATGGTAGTTGGTTCCCAAGTGGCATCTGTTAGGTTCGTATCTTTCCACTGGACTAACACTTCCTTGATGGTTCTTTGATGCAAGCGACGCTTACGATGGTCCAAAAATGCTTCTGGCTATAGCCAAATGGATCCTTCTTAAGCTAACTCAGGAAGGTTGGTTTGAATTTAGCACCTAGTTCCAATCACCTTCTTTAAGCATGAAACATGAAAAACTGGATGTAGCTTCGACTGACTGGGCAGAGCTAACTGATATGTGACTTGTCCCACATGGTTGAGAACTGTATAAGGACCATAAAATTTGGGCGCTAGCTTCTAACAATGCTCGGCCTTGAGGGAGGTTTTCTTGTATGCTTGCAGTCGCAGAAACACCTAATCCCCTTCTATAAAATGACGTTCAGAGCGACCTTGATCTACTTGTTGCTTCATGCGATTTTGTGCCATGACCAAGTTCTCTTTAAGGGTACAAAGAATATCCTCTTGAACTGTAAGTGTTTTTTCAACTGCCTGGACGTTCGAGGTACCCGATAAGTATGAGAGAACTGAAGGTGGCTTATGTCCATATACCACTTCAAAAGGAGTCATGCGAGTAGTTGTATGGTAGGAAGTGTTGTACCACCATTCGTCTAGGGTTAGCCATTGAGCCCACTAATGTTGTTTTTTAGAGGCAAAACACTTCAGATATGTTTCCAAACACTTATTGACAACTTCCATTTGACCATTAGTCTGGGGATGATAAGTTGTGTTGAGATGCAATTGGGTGCCCTAGAGCTTAAACAGTTCTTACCAAAAACTGCTTGTGAAAGTTGGGTAACGATCAGAAAAAATAGAGTGCGGCATGCCATGAAGCTTGAAGACCTGGTCCATGAAAATTTGAGCCACCGTGGATGTAGTAAATGGGTGTTGAAGAGTGCAGAAATGAAAATACTTTGAAAGGCGATCCACAACCACCATTATGACTGATTTATTCCCTGATTTGGGTAAGCCGATAATAAAGTCCATAGAGACATCCTTCCAAATAGCCGGTGGAATTGGAAGCAGTTGTAGTGTGCCCAGAGATTTGACTGTTTCTCCCTTGTTGCATTGACACACCTCACATTCCGCGACAAAATTACAGATGTCACGTTTCATACCATCCCAGAAAAAAAGAACGTTTAACTCTATCATATGTTTTGGTGAACCTTGAGTGCCCCGCTGTGGGTGTAGCTTGAAGCTCAGAAAGTACCGTGGATTTAAGATTTGATTGTTTACTTAAATACAAATGAACTTTGTATCAAAGCTCATCCTGGAGCCAAGAGTACCCTGGAGGAGCCAGAGCCTTGGCCTGCAATTGCTAGATCAAATGAAAACTTTTGGGATCTTGAAGCCATTCCTGGCGGACATCTTGGAGCCAATCGGGTATAATGAAGGAAAGAGAAAAAGGTATCCTTCTTCTTCATATTTTCAGGACAGTGCTTTCGCCACTACATTATATTTTCCCTTCTTGTAAATGATCTCATAATCATAACCAAAGAGCTTAGTCACCCATTTTTGTTGCTCCTGGGAGGAAATGTGTTGCTCCAAAAAGTACTTGAGGCTTTGAAGGTCGGTATTGATTTGGAAGCGTTGCCACAAGAGATAAGGGCACCACAGATCAATGACATGCAGAATAGCCAACATTTCCTTTTCATAAATGGGTTTGCCCAGATTCCTTTCAGACAGTTGCTTGTTGGTGAAGGCCAAAGGTCGACCCTCTTGCATAAGGATAACGTTGATTCCTTTCCCTGAGGCATCACATTCCAACACAAAGGTCATTGTGAAATCAGGAAGGTTCGTAACTGGAGTGGTGCACATGGCCATCTTAAAGGTTTGAAAAGCTTGAGCAGTGGCTGGAGTCCAAGTGAAAGTGTTCTTTTTTAGGAGAGCGGTGAGAGGTGCTACAATCTTTCTGTAGTTCTTAACAAACTTGTGATAATACCATGTTAAGCCTAGAAATCCACGCAAGATTTTGAGATTCTTTGGGTGTGGCCAATATTGCATAGCTTTAATCTTTTTCAGATCCACCCTGACACCATCCTTGCCACACTAGATGACCCAAGTATTCTATTTCTGAGGCACCAAAAGCACATTTAGACCATTTCAGGAAAATTTGGTGCTGGGAGAGGAGATGGAGAACTTGATCCACATGAGTAAGATGGTCTATCCAGGTTTTTCTATAGATGAGGATGTCATCAAAGAAAACTAAGAGAAAATGATGGAGAAAGGGACGGAAGACATGATTCATGAGGCTTTGGAAGGTGGAGGGGGCATTACACAAGCCAAAGGGCATGATCAAAAACTCATAGTGGCCCTCATGAGTGTGAAAGGTCGTCTTGGGAATGTCTGCCTCTTTCATACGTATTTGGTGATAGCCCAAGCGAATATCAAGTTTAGTAAAGAATTGGGCACCACTCAATTCATCCAGGAGGTCATCAATGACAGGAATGGGAAATTTATCTTTAATGGTCAGTTTGTTGAAGGCACGAAAGTCAGGACACATTCTCCAAGAACCTTATTTATTTAGGACCATGACTACAAGAGAAGAGTAAGGGCTCATACTAGGGTGGATAACGCCTGCATTAAGGAGTTCCTGGACCATTTGCTCAATTTCATTTTTTTGGGAGAAGGGGTGGCGATATGGACGGATATTGGGAGGAAGGCTTCCGGGTACAAGGGGAATGGAATGATCATGAACACCACGAGAAGGAGGGAGGCCTTGGGGAGTGGAAAATACCATTTGATGTTTAGAAATGAGAGCTTGGAGGTCATGCGGCACCGAGGGTGTCCCTGTTGCTTGAATGGCATGGAGTTGGGCAATGACACCAGAATGACCTTTTTTGAGCAGCTTTTCCATGCGATGGGAACTAATGACCTCAGGTGAACCAGTCGTGATGCCTTAGAATTTATATTGGTGGCCTTCCTGGTCGAATTGCATGGTTAATGCCCTAAAATCCATGAGAATGGGACCCAAAGTTATTAGCTAGTCTGCACCCAACAAAATGTCACAACCACCCATGTTGATAGCAAACATATGGGATTTTAGGTGGTACTCATTGATTTGGAGACGCACATTTTCACAGCACCCTCCACATTTCATGGAACCACCATTGGCAATCATGATTTGGAAATTGTTGACAGCATGGTTGTAGCAATGATTTTCTTGGGCAATGCGACGATGAATAAAATTATGGGTGCTTCCACTATCAACCAGAATGATGACCTTCCGATGCTTGATGTAACCGATTAACTTGAGGGTTTAGGGAGTGGAAAAGCCAGTGAGAGCATTGAGGGAAATGACGGGTTCTACTTCAGGAGGGTCTAAGGGAGGGGTTATGTTAGTGATTTCAGGTGACTCAGACACAAGGGGAGTTTCAACATCCTCTTCTGAAATATCCTCAGAGATGGCCATAAAAAGATTTTTTTCCTTACACTTGTGGCCCAGGAAATATTTTTCATCATAATTATAGCAAAGGCCTTTGAGTTGGCATTCAACCATTTTAGCCCTGGTCAATTTTTGGATTTTTAATGGGGGGAGGGAGTAGTGGGAGTGATGGGTTTAGGGCGAGGGATAAAGGAGGGTTTTCGGTTTTGAGATGATACAACCTGTTGTGCTTCTTTATCTCTTTTAGTATCCTCCACCCAAGTCGAGGGTCGAGCCATGAGGACATGGACCCAAATCTCCTCTTTGAGGCCACTAATAAAACACTCTCGAAAGAAATCATTAGTCATGCCCTCTGTTCAAAAAGCTAAGTGCTCAAAGGCAGCTATGAAGTATTCTATTGTTCTGGATTGTTTCAACTTTATCAAATGGTCCAAATGGTTGGTGTCCATGTCAAAGCGTTCATAAAGCTCAGTCACAAATTGGGTCCAAGCAATATAACCTTGACGGAAAGTTTTTCTCCATTGCCACCATTGACAACGTTCTTGATCTAGATGGAGAACACCATACCGGAGTTTGGCCAAGTCATATGTAATGCCATATAAAGAGAAATAATGTTCCATTTGGGTTACCCAACCAGTGGGGTCCGAGCCATCAAATTTGGTCACGTCCACCCACGAAAGGCATATGTCACATTGAAAGTGATGGGACTGAAAGGTATGGGAATGGGAGGAAGTTTTTCCTTCATTCTTTGGAGGTGCTTCAGAGAAATGGTCATCTGTAGGGATCTTCAGTTTGGTGCATAGTGATGCAAAGGCAGATTCAAGCTGGGTGGTCAGTTCTTGTTTGACTTCCTCCATTGAGGACTACATGGTTTTATTTATGGTAGCATTGATGGATGAATCGATGGAGGCAATAGTAGCATTGAGTTGTTTCACTTCTTTTTGGGTTTCAAGGAAACTAGATTGCATGGTGTTGAAGCAAGCTTCCAAGTCTTGGCTACTAGTATGGGCCATGAGGATGGGTGAACTGAAAAGGGGCGGGAAGGGTCAAAAATTTTTCTGAAAAATGATATGGATGAATGTGATAAGGGCGGAGGGATGAATCCAATGGAATAGGTCTCAAATAATGGTGAAAATTTTTCCATGATTTTTTTTTTTACACCTGCGGAGTTATACTCTGGTCTGAAGAATACTGCAGTGATGAAATCCCCAAATTCTTAACCAAAAAGAGATGTGTATTTACTTGGGAACCCAAACACAGTTGTGCTACAATAGATCTGGTTTGTTTTAATTTTTTTATGTTTCTATCCCCCAAGGGTTAGGTATTCAAGGGTTCTACAGACAAGGGTTTTCCCTATGCTATAGCTCTCTGATATACATGCAGGGTCCAACAGTAGTACTCGACCCAATATCTCAAGGCACTAACTAAGGAGGATAGACCGTACCCTTAGCCGTACTACCCGACTACCCAGGTACTAGAGAGTATCTTCCCGAGTGCTATTCTCAGTGACACTATAGTAGTCTGGCGGCCGATAGGTTTATCTAAAGAGAGATTCAAGAAATCTAGGTCGATCCATACACAGCTATTGTCTGATGCGCTACCACTCGAAGGGGTACCAATAGGGGTTACAAGGGTGGCCAACAGATGTGCGCTTAAGAACCACTTGTATTTCCTGCATGTATGAATCCCTGAACCGTGGGTTTATGCGCGTAACAATAGATCTCTATGGTTTAAAGACGTCGAAATACGTCTCTACCCTGAAAAAAGAATTCCCACAATTTCTTCCAAGGAAAGTGCTCTGATACCACTTTCAAGATACCAGATATAATAAATATGCATAACAAAAATAAAATGCTAGAAATGGCAAAATAACAGTAATATATCCAACATAATCTCCACAATAAAACAGAAATGATATAAGAACAACAACAGAAATAACACTTTGATTAAGAAATCAATGTTCACAGGCCTCTTCGAGGGGGCAACCTCCAATCGAGCAACGCTCTGTTACAATAATCTCCAAGCTAGGGTTTTCATACCCTTGACCCTTATTTATACTAAATATGTCTATCAAGAGAAGCATCTAGAGGAAGATCCTTCTAGAAGCAGAAGCTTCTATTAGGTCTTCTTACATCCGCCTTATTCTATTTTATTGAAAGACCTTATTAATATTGACCTTTATTACATCTGAATATATTGATCTACCTATGTGCAGGTTAGGACCCTAACAACTTTATTTTCTTGGTTTTGAGTGTAGTCTTCTGTAAGGTACTATTTTTGATCAAGTAGGTCAAATGGTTTTTTTGAATGTGGATAAAGGTCTATCATTGGAAGCACGATGGCATAGTATTCTGGTGGAATAGGAAAAATAATGGAGATTGAAAAGTTGTTCCCTTTGGCTCAAGGTTGGGGATCATAACACCAATTTGTTTCAAAAAATTGCAAACTATAGGAAGATCTTCAATACCATATGGGAATTAGACAAATTGAATGGGAATAAGTTTTCGGGATTTTTTGGTTTGGCCGCTTTAGGGGTTTATCATTTTTAAACCCTATACAAGGAGTCAGAACATATCACAATGGAGGAAGTACTAAAATTGATTTCCTACTTTCCAAAACATGTTGAAACTGAGTAAAATAAAAAATTGTATCATGATATCTCTAAGGATGAGCATTGAGTTGTGAGTCTCATCCTTTAAGAAAGACAAAATTCCTAGGTCGGATGGATGGAAAAATCAGTTCTTTGATGATTTTTTTTTATATTGTGGGGGATGATCTATTTTGGGTTGTGGAAGAGGTATGGCATTCTCGTAATTTGTTGGGAAGTATTAATTCGACATTAATTGTTGTTATCCATAAGATAGATTGTCCATCATATTTTGATGATTTTTTTCCCATTGCATTATGAAATTGTCTATATAAAATCATTGCTAAAATTATTTTCACTTGGCTCAAGCTAGTCTTGTCAACATCATCTCCCCTAAACAATTTGGTTTTCTTAAAGGTAGGCTTATTCATGAAGCCATTGGTTTGTTGCAGGAAGGTATTCACACAATAAAAACTCAAAAAAATAATGTTTCAGTCATCAAAATTGATTTATCCAAGGCATGTGACCTTGTCTCGTGAATGTATCTCCGATTGTTTCTTTTGCATATTGGTTTTGAACACCCTATGGTAAAATGAATTATGTTCTTTGTATTCTATGTATCTTTTGTTGTATTGATAAATGGTTCTAGTTCGCCTTTAGTTAATTCTTCTCAGTGGATTTTTCATGGATTCCCTCTATCAGCTTATCTTTTCTTACTTGTGGTAGGTTGGATTAGTCGATCTATATCTAAATATAAAAGGGTGCACAACTTTCGGGGAGTTAAGGTAGGAAAAACTGAACATGTATCACATTTATTGTTTATGGATGATGTACTTATCTTTTTCTTTTGTGTGGAATCAAAAGGTAGGGTTTTTAAAAACATTATAGATCTCTTATGTGAGGCTACCAGAATGGCCATAAATAATTTCAAGTATGCAATGTATTTTTGAGATGGAGAAGGCTCTTCTACATCCTTTTTCCACCCTTTTCTCCTTTCCTTCACATGATATACAAGTACGAGTCGAGTACTTGGATTTTATGCTTAAGCATAATCATTTTGGTATAGAAGATTGGAAATGGATTCTTTCATGGATGGACAGGAGAATCAATCTTTGGTGTAATAGATGGATATCATAGGGAGGGTGGATAACTCTTATCAAATTAGTTATTGAAGCTATACCCGTGCATTGTCACCTCTTGGCTCTAATCCCAAAAAGTATCCTCTCTTGGATCATGGAATTCTATTTCAATTGTCTTTGGAAGGGAAGTATAGAGTATCTAGGCTCCCACTTGGTCAATTGGTTGGGACTATCCTAGCCAAAGGTTTAGGGAGGTTAGGGTCTAAGAGGCCTATGAATCTTCAATAGGTCCTTTTTTTCAAAGTCATTGTGGATTTTCTTAAGAAGGGAAAATTTATGGAGACATATTCTAATAGATAAATATATCTATCATGATAACATCTTGGATTGGATCAGGAGGCACCAAAAACATGTTCATATTGTATCCATTCAGTGGAAGTCTCTCACTATTTTGTTTCCAATTCTTGGTCAATTATTGGCTTGGACGGTGGTGTCTAGTGGTTATATCTGAGTCGGAAAGGATGTTATTGCGAGATATAGCAATCTTAGTGGAGGCTGATGATGAATTGGTTAGGTTATTGGAGGATGATGATGAACTAGTTAGGTTAGTGGAGGATGATGATGAAATGGTTTTGGCTTACAATAAATATGGGGGATTTTTCATGTATTCCCTCTCTCACCTTATCTTTTCTTACTTGTGGTAGGTGGGCTTATTCAGGATAGAGTTGAAGCTAAAAGGGTGCACAATGTCCAGGGGGTTAAGCTAGGAATAATTGAATATTTATCACATCTGTTGTTTGTGGGTGATGTACTCATATTTTCATTTTGTGTGGATGTCATGTCCCCATATGTGGGCTTCCCTATAATATAGTTGGACAAGACTTCCAGCGTTTGTGTCAGCCAGGACTAGAGGAGTAAAATGAGGATAACATTGAGCTCGGGAAATTTGGAGGATTTATATGGGTCCCATGATATTCCATTCATGATCTTTCATCATCAATATCATTTATGCACAATTCTCTCTTGATTATGTGGCATTCCAATGATTTCCGTAATTTTGGGTTATTATTGAGCATATTTTAATTAAATACACTGAAGGAATTGATTGGATTATATTCTCTGAGGGGATACCTTCATGTAATATCTCATTGGAACCAGGATGAAAATATCTAAAGGTTGAGATGATGAGAAAGGAACTTCGTCGTCTAGCAATGTCTTAAAAAAACCAATTAATCACTTTATGACATTAAAAAGAGTTATAAAAGAGGGTGTTTAAGTGACTTAAAGTTTATAAAAGTAACTTTACTTTATTAAAAGGGTAAAAGGGTCTAAAAAGGGGTCAACAAGGATATAAAATTAAAATTAGGGTGCTTTCTCTCATTATGCATTGTTATTTTCTAAAATAGAGTTGAGAGAACTCTTGTGGCTTTGGCTCTTGGGACAAAAATCCTATAGATTTTTTGAGATTGGTTTCGGTGGTGAAACTATCCACCCTCGATGGTCATTAAGAGGATATCATCCAAATCTTATTACTTTGCTTCATTGGTGATGAAATCCATTGTATGGCATCCAATATTTCTCTTTCGGTGGCTGAGATATTTGTTTGTTGTTGAGTTCTTATTTGGCAGCTAGGTTCCCTTCATTTTGGGACTAGTTTACTCCTTTGGAAGGGAGATTATTTCTTGTTGGGCAAGTTACCCTTTTGTTGGGTCGAGATAAGTTAGTAGAGGTTGATTTTCTTCATTAGGGGTCAATTTCTCACTATTGGGAACTTTCTTTGTATGGTTGGGCACACTCTTATTGAGGCTAGGCACATTTCTTGAATAGATATTGTAGTTGAGTGAGTCCTACACTAATATGGGTGCATACTCTTTAATCTAGGAATCTAAACTCCATTGTTGGTCAATTATATCATTATTGGGCTCAAGTTGACTACTATAGAGGTCAATTTATTCAGATCTGGGCAGATTTGGATTGTGGAGGGTGAGATCTTCTTGTTGGTCGAACTGTCTCATCACTGGGTTGAGTTATACCTTCTTGTAGTTGAGTTTAATGTATAGAGGATGATTGATCTATATCTTGTATATTGGATACATACAACTTCGTATTACATGCATGTTCTCTCTCATTTGACTATTGTACATGGTATTTTTCTTATAGAAAACCCATTTTTAACACACAGGTCATACTTATCTTCATTGTTTGTTGTTATAGTTTATGTAGTGACTAATATACTACTGTTGTAAGTCAAATTAAATGTAATAAACAATGGGCATCTATTATGGGTGTTTTATTATTCTTATTGTCATATTATGTGTGGCTAAGTATATTTTAAGGTTGCACATTGTGTATGAAAAACCACCATATCAGTAACACACATTTGAACAGTACAATGACATATTGTGTGATGATTTACCGCACTACAAACTAAATAAAATTCCAAAATTTTTAAGGGGGATATTACAGTGGAATCAAAAGGTAGGGTTTTAAAAACAATTATGGATCTCTTATGTGAGGCTACGAGAATGGTCATAAACAATTTCAATGCAATGTATTTTCCTAAGATAGAGGAGGATCTTCGACATCCTTTGTCCACCATTTAAATATATTTTCCTTCACATGATCTACAAGTAGGAGTCAAGTACTTGGGTTTCATGCTTAAGCCTAACAATTATGGTATAGAAGATTGGAAATGGCTTCTTTCCTAGACTGTAGGAGAATAAATTTGTTAAAATAATAGGTGTATGAAAGAAAACACTAGAATACATAGCCAACCAAGATAGTGTACCTCTATCGAAAGCTATCTTACCAAGCAGAGAAACCAAAACCATAAACCAAAGACCAATTCACCACTACAACAACTACATCTCTCCTCCAATCATGCACACCACTAGTCCTTATGAAGTCATGAGAGTGAGTGAGTCCAAGTTATCTCAAACACTCTCTATTTATAGTGCTTCAAGTCACCCAACTGCGTCGACTTCTCTTCCTACATGATGATATCTTAATATTATATTTTCTCTTTAGCCGACTTATCTTCTAGGGTTCTTATCCAACCATTTAGGGTTTCTCTAGCTTCCTGGAATATTCTAGTCTAGTCAAAGGTTACACGTGGAGGTTAATACCTCCCACAGCTACCGTAGCATCACCACTCCCTCTTAGCTAGGGTGGTATTACTGGTAATGTTCTTGAGCACAAACATACCATTCTTCTAGTAGCATCATCATAGCCACACATGATATACATATCAAATCATGAGCACTATAATCACTATCCATATAACTGGAAATCATCTCCAACACTAGTGATGGTATCCATGGAAATAAGATACAATTCCATCCAATAGAACACAATTGTGTCTATCCATAGTAGTACACAACTATTGTCCATTGGTACACAACCACTCCTAGTAGCATACAACTACTAACCAGTGACCCATAATCACAACTAGTGGAGCATACACACCATAGTAGCATACAACTACTGTCCATATACATATAGTCTCCACAACAATCATATAATCTAATATCATCCTACATCAACAATTTCATCAGTTTCATCACCTCTAACCCATACTAGCATGATGAAAATGCATCATATCTAAGTTGTACTGGTGTGATCTGGAGTATTATCTACATCATCTCTAAGTCATACTATCATGACATATATATCATGATGCCAATGCATCATATCTAAGTTGCATGTTACCTCTAAGTTGTACTTTCATGTTGTAGATCAGTCCCTCATTGTGTCATCTCTAAGTTGTATGATCGTCTCTAAGTCATACTAGCATGACATATCTATCATGATTCCAATGCATCATATCTAAGTTGTATGCCACATCTAAGGTGTTCTCGCATGATAATATCTAGCATGACATGAGCCCCCTGCATCATCTCTAAGTTGTATGGTCATCTCTAAGTCATACTAGCATGACATATCTAGCATGATGGTATTACATCATATCTAAGTTGTACTCGTATGGCCATATCTAGCATGATGCTACTCACCAGCATCATCTCTAAGTTGTACTAGCATGACATATCTATCATGATGTCAATGCATCATATCTAAGTTGTATGCCATCTCTAAGTTATACTAGAATGATGCTCCTCAATCCATTATATCAACAATGCCAACCATATTTATCATATCTGATGTGTACTAGTATGATCATATCTAGCATGATGAAAGAATCATATCTAAGTTGTATGACCATCTCTAATCTATACTAGCATTATACAGATATGCAACTAACTGATAATCCATTATGCCACATATCAATGCTCCCTCCCAACCAAGGAAGTCATCTCATCCCTTTCAACCAAGGGAGAAATATCCATGAGCCCCAAATTGTCCCTCAAGTATGCAAAATTTCTCTTGGACAAAGGCTTCATCAAAATATTTGCAGTATTCTCATTAGTGGAAATATATTGGAGAACCACTTCCCCCCTCTAGAATTTATCACAGAGAAAATAGTACTTGAACTCAATGTTCTTCGACATGTCATGGAACACTGGGTTCTTTGAGAGATTCACCCAACTCTGGTTATTACAATAGATCATGGTTGAATCTAGAACCTGATCAAACAATCCATAAACTAGCATATGGATCCACACTTCTTCCATACAAGTATCACAAGATGCAATATACTATGCTTTTGTAGTGTTGAGTGCAATAGACTTTTGTTTTCTGCTAGCCCATGATATCATAGCAGATACCAAAATGAAACACATACCATAAGTACTATTTATGTCATATTCACTCCCTTCCCAATCCAAATTAGTAAATCCATGTAGTTGAACATCATTGTTTGAGGCATATCTCAAACCATAGTTTAGCATCCCACAAAGATATCTCGAAATATGCTTCCCTTTCCCTAGGAATATTTCACCATGCTTCTACCATACTTCTTCCTCAATTACTCCCTTGATAAAAATTGGTCTTTACATTCATATGATGTAAACTTTGTTGGATTATTGAGAGGGGAGGTGAATCAATAATAGAGAAATTTAATCCTTTTTAACCACAGTATACAAGTGGTATTTATCTTTGTGATCAATATAGAATTATCATCCAATAAATGCAAAGTAAATAAACCATGAACAAATGAGCAATCATACACATACACAATACACCAATATTTTTATGTGGAAACCCAATGCGGGAGAAAACCACAAATGTTTTCTCTTATATGTCTTTAATAATTACATTCATTGGAAGGAACAACTTTCTTTTTTCTCTAGATGCAATTGGAAGGAGGCTCTGACCCCCTATATTTTTAGCCTACAACCTGAGGGAAGCTACATATCCCCAATTCTCTATATACAACCATAAGGAGGCTACAACCCCCTATGTTCTCCCACTACAACCAAAAGGTGGAAAAAACCATCTATCCTTGGCCTATCCTTTCGCCCTGAAATATAAGTGTCAAATGAAGAAACCGCTACCACACTGTCACTGTGAGATATACCACTGTAAACCTATACCAACTTGTATCTCTGACCTGTAGCCAACATGTACCACTACCCTATAATCAACATGTACCTGAATTGAGCATGTACTGACCAAAAACCATAGATATGTGACTTGTCTATTCTGCAGCATGCGTATGTACACACCCTATCTATACTGCAGCCCACGTATGTACATGACCTATCAGTTATGAAACCTACATATGCCTTCTGAAAACTAGGTTTTTCTCTCTTATGAAAAATTATGACCCTCTGCAGCCTCTTTCACATCAATCTACAACCTATCACTATGTCCAGACTATAACAATACCTTGTGCATACATCCTCATACATAACATTTACCCAAAGCATCTATATCTCTCTCTAGTCATGTGCCATATAAGTGTGTGTAATCATGAACACGTATAATAACTCTCACATGAGATAGACTTTAAACCCTTTATGATATTCAGCCTCTCGACACATCAACCACTTCACAAATAAAATATCTCAACCATGTATCACAAGAACCCTTAACCATATGCCAATAAATACAAGATATGCCTCAACACTAACAAGATATATCAATGATAAATATTGATTATACTAGCACTATATTTCTGTAGATCAGACTTATACAGAAGGTCCCATGGAGCCACTAATATCTCTAGGGAAAATCCTCAAACCTCCATAACCATTTCTCATGTATACAAAAAAATCCAACTACTCATAGAAATAAGACATACCTTTTGAACCGATAGATAGAACTAATGTGCCTAATCACTGTTGACCTTCCTAGGATCTTTCTTTCAGATTCTAGAGACCATACATCTTCATCTTCTCAAGTTTCTAGGGCTTGTGTTTCATGTTTGTGCCATAATATACTGCTAGTCCACATACATACACTCCCTTCTCCATTGCAGCCTACGTACACCTTAAAAACTAGGTCTTTTTAGTATTTTTTGTAATTGTGAAACTTTATCTGTCAACCCTTCGTTCTACTTCAAACTTGCACAACTTCAAATATATCAATGAGTACCTACAATAAACGTTACATAATAATAGATATTCAATGTGCTCAATAGGTGCTAATATGATATACTTTCTCTCTTATTTATACTTCCATGTAGCTTCCTCAAGGGGTTACCTTGTAACCAACTTAACCCAAATTCCTTCAGACTTGCACAAATTCAGATATATCAATGAGTACATGCAATAAACCTTACACAATAATAGATATCCAATGTACTCAATAGGTGATAATATCAGAACCTTTCTCTCTTATTTATATGTCCATCTATCTTCCTCAAGGGGTTACCTTCTAACTAGCTTAACCCAATTTCCTTCTTTTAGGGCTAACCCACTTTTAACCACTTGTCCACTTCTAACAACTTGTCCAATTCTAACCCACTTTGCTACAAATAGTAAATTCTTCACTTCTAGCTGCAACTAATTTATTTTTGATTATTTTATTATTGCAACAACTTAACCCATGATTTACTCCTAGTTTTACTCACTTGACTAGTAAACTTCTTCTAGGAGCTTCTAGAATAATTTTGACTTCTTTGAACTTATAGATAACTCACGAGGGTTCTCCAAATTCACAAGGCCATAACTCTCTAACCGTGAGGATTTATGTGGTGTTCCACATACCACCGAAAATGGCATGACATGTATTATCCATCTAGAATAGTCTTACCTACAAATATATTAAAATTCATCCCATTATACATAAATAAAATTGAAGTCCCTTAACCATACTGTTGGGGATACCATAATTTTCTACCAAAATTTCTTCAAGGGTTGACATCCATGAAAACAACCCAATTAATCAACAATATCCCCCTTTGTCACTGATGGAAACACTATGATGCAACTCCGAAGTCCTATCACTTATTCTCTCCCTGTGACCATTTCTCCCTCTGGAACCATGCTTATGTGCTCTCTTTCCAAGCATCTAAGTCTCTGACCTACATCTGGTGAATCGCTCCCCCTTTGACATCAATGGAAAAGGTATCTTCTTTTATGGGGATACTCCCCCTAACTAAACTATCCTTGGGGTTGCTCCCCCTGACTGAACTCTTACTAAAAATGTTCCCCCAACCTGAACTGTCTTTTGTATGGTACATCATCTTGTAAATATAAGACATATAAGATAAGAATTCAAAAACATCCATTTGGGAGTATAAATTACTCAGATTCTCTGGTGAATATACTCAAAGGCTTCCCTTGGAACCGATTTTGTGAAGAAATCTGCAACCTGTTCTTTTTTCCCCACATATTCAACTCTGATGTTCTTCTATGCAACCTATTCACATGGAAAGTGATACTTTATTGGAATTTTCTTCATCTTGGAGTGCATCAATGCATTCTTTGAGATACTGATAATGGTTGTATTATCACAATATATAGGAATGGACTCATCATAGTCAAACTGTATATCTTTCAAAGTTTGTTTCATCCATAGAAACTGTGTACAACATGTTTCTACTGCAATATACTATGCTTCAGTTGTAGACAATGATATTGATGATTGTTTCTTGCTTATCCATGATACCGAACACTCACCCACGTAGAATGTCGCTCCATTGCTGCTTTGTCAGTCATCAATGCAACCTATCCAATCTGCATCTGTGTAGGAAACAAGTGATAGATCCTTTCCTTTTGGATACCATAATGCAAACATTTATATTCCCTTGAGATATCTGAAAATCCTCTTCACTACTAAAACATGTGATTCCTTTGATGATGCTTGAAATCATGCCACCTGTCCAATTGCCTGCATTACATCTGGTCTAGATGTTGTCACATATAGTAAGTTTTCAATCATTGACATGTACTGCCTCTGGTATGTAGACATTGAATCATCATCTTTGTTCAACTTGTAACTGGTTTTCATAGGAGTGTTAATTGGTTTGCAATCTTCCATTCTAAACCTCTTTAGCATTTCTTTGATATACTTAGTTTGAGAAACAAAAATTCCTTGGTTTCTTTGACATATCTGAAGTCCCAAAAAGAGGGATAGTTCTCCAAGTAATGACATTTCAAATTCATTCTACATATCCTTTGTAAATTTCTGGCTTAACCTATCATCGTCACTTCCAAAAATAATATCATCAACATAAAATTCAATTAACAAAATACTATCTTGAGTTACCTTGATGTAGAGGTTATTGTCTACACATCCTTTTCTGAACCCTGCTTGTTGTAGATATCTATTCAATGTAGATTACCATGCTATGGGAGCATGTTTTATACCATACAAGGCCTTCTTCAACCTGCACACATAATCTTCATTTTCTGATAGTTGAAATACTTATGGTTGTTCAATGTAGACTTCTTCTTCAAGTTCCCCATTCAAAAAGGTTGATTTCACGTCCACCTGATACACTTTAATATTTTTGGAGCATGCATAAGCTAGGATCAATCGAATTGCTTCCATTCTAGAAACTGGGGAAAATGTCTCTTCAAAGTCAATCCCTTCAACCTGTGTGTATCCTTTACATACCAATATATCCTCATTCCTTTTAACCTATCCATCTTCATTCAATTTATTTATGAAGACCCACTTTGTGCCAATCACATTCTTGTACCTTGGTCTTGGAACCAATTCCCAAGTGTCATTTTTCTCTATCTAATCCAATTCTTCATCCATGGATTTTATCCAAAATTTATCCTTGTTGGCCTCTTCAAAACTATTTGGTTCAATTGTAGATAAGAGTTCTAGGTGCACTTGTTCTGGTAAATGAATTCTTCTTCTAGTCTCAATTCATGCATCCTTGTTTCTGATAATCTAATTTGAAGGATGATTCTTTTGTACTCGTTTGCTAGGTGTCTTTGGAGGAACTTGTTGAACTTGATCTTCTAATTATGTATGTTATTCTTCACCTTCCTCTTATGATGCTTCTTCATCATTTTCTTCTTCTTTATAAACATGATCCACTGATTCCTTTTCTTCTTCCTTTAATTTCCATCTACCTGTTTCATCAACTATTACATTGATTCTTTCTACAACTTTTTTGAGACTTATATTGTAACACTTGTATGATTTCCTTGTACTTGAGTAACCGAAAAGTACACCTTTGTCCACATGAGATGCAAACATTCTCATTCTGTCATCTTCTCTTTTGATGTAGCATTTTCTTCTAAACACTCTGAAGTGCTTCACATTTGCTGGTCTTCCTTTCCATAGCTGGTAGGGAGTTTTTTCGTTGTTGTTTCTAAGAATCTCTCTATTTTGAATGTGAATTGTTGTATTCACTGCATGTGTCCAAAATACATCTGTCAATTTATAATTCATTAACATTGTTCAAGCCATTTCCTGTAATTTCATGTTTTTTCTTTCAACAACTCCATTCTGTTGAGGTGTCCTAGCAACGGAGAATTGCCTTTTTTTTCCATGCTTTCTATAGAAATCCATAAATTCCTTTGAACTAAACTCTCCTCCATTATCAGATCTCAAACATTTGATTTTTGAATCCATTTCTTTTTCAACCATTTCCTTTTAAACCTTGAAGTTTTCAAATGATTCTCACTTATTCCTGAGAAAACAAACTGCAGTCATTCTTGTATAATCATCAACTAATAACATAAAGTATTTCTCACCTTTTAAACCCTTTTTTCTAGTTGGTCCAACTAGATCAATATGCACAATTTCCATTGGTCTTCTCGTTGATTGTTCCTTTGATTTGAACCTGGTATTTGTTTTCTTTCCTTGTTGACAATGCTTGCATACTGTGTTGGTTGGTTTCTTGATCTGGGGAATTTCTCTGATTGCTTCTTTTTTCTGACTTTGACAAGTTTATCTAAGTTTATGTGACCCATTATTTTGTTCCATATCCAACCTTCATCTTCCTTTCCTAGACACCACTTTCATTTCCAATTTCACTTAATACATATATGTTGTTTGAAGTTCTTACAGTCATTGCAATCAATTTTCCTGGACCTGTTTTTCTTATTTCACACTTTTTTGAATAGAACATAAATTTATGACCTTGGTCACACATTTTCCTTACACTTAGAATATTGTGTTTCATATCTTCCACTAGTAGAACATTTTCTTCCTTGGTATTCTTGTTTCCAATTTTGACTGTGCCTTTTCCAATGATTCTAGCTAAGTCATCATTTCCAAAAGAGACCGATCCATCTCTTTCCTTTCTTAATGTAAGGAACATGTATTTATCACCTGTCATGTGTTTTGAACAACCACTGTCAACATACCAACCATGCTTCTTGTGTTTATCTCGTAGAGCGAGTGTGCATTCTTCATTGTTAAATTGATCCTTCTTTCTTCTCCATATTCTCTATTGAGGTTCATGTATGTGATTGTTGTTACTTTGTTGTGATTCTCTAGGAGGGACTATTATTCTACAATATTTAGCCATGTGTCCAAAGTTGTTGCATTTGTAGCATTCCACTTCAGTGCTCAATGATTCAAACCTATTGTAGCTTCTTCTCTTTGTTTCATTGGGCCTTATTAGATAACTATTTTGTGCATGACTTTCAAAGTTTTTTATGTTCCTGCTATTAGCTATGCAATTTACAAATTTATGTCCAAAATTATTACAATCATAACATAAACCAAAAAATATAGTTTGATACCTGGGAGTTGAAGATATTCTAAAAGGAGTTGCACTTTTGAATCCTTCTTCATCTTGAGGCTTGCTTTTTTTTTACTATCGCTGATTTTGAAAAGTGACTCTTCTAGGTGGAGGAGTGTCCCTGTAATCTTCCCTGTAAAATTTCTTGTCTCCTCTAACTATTTCTGCATAGCTTCTTGGTTGTTTTTATTTATCTTTGGTTTTGGAGATTCAACCTCTTTCTATCTGATTGTATCCTAGCCCGGACCTATCATGATGTGGCCTTTGACTGTTGATAATATTATTCAAAAACTTTAAATTGTTCTACATATTCTTTTGTTGAAGGTCTTTTCTCAATGTAATAACCTCTACTTCCAAATTTCCAATGATCTTGTCTTTTTCTTCCAGTTGTTCTTTAAGTTATTCTTCGATTATTTTTTATTCTTCTATTTGAACCTTTAATTTAGTGATCATATGTTATATTTCTTTAGAGTTTGAATTTTGAATGTCTTCTTTCTTTTCTGGTTCTTCCCGAAGTTTCTTGTTTTTCTTATTTTCTCTTTTTATAACTTCTATAGAACTCAACAATTCTTCTTTGTAGTCGACTTATTCCTCTTCATACTCCTCTTTGACATCTTATTTATCAGAGTATTTTATTGCCATGAATAGAACTCTTTATGTCTCACTTTCACTAACTTTATCTTCGTCTAATGAGGAGCGGTCTTCTTTGGTGCAAAAGCATTTCTTGAAAACTTTATTTTTGGTTATTTTTTCTTTATATGTTTGTTTGTTGTTTGAATTATCCTCTTCATGTCTTTTATTTTTCTTGTGAGGAAATTTTTTTATCAAAATGACCAATACCATCATAGTTAAAACAAATCAATGAAAGATTACCTTTATATCTTCCTTTGGATCCTTTTTCAATCTTTTGAAAACATTTGCCACTTCTTCATCATCTTCTGAGATGTCACTACTGCTTCTATATTATTTTTCCTTTTTCTTGCCCTTTTTCTTTGACCTTTAGGATGTTTTGAATGTTTCTTCTTTTATACTAGATTTTCTTGTCCAGTTATCATTTCATAGGCTGTGAATAGTACATGTAGTTCATCCATGCTTATTGAGTCTAAATATGCTCTTTCTTCTAGTGTTGAGATCTTAAGATCAAATCTCATTAGAAGAGATATTAGTACCTTTTGAACAATTACAGATTCATCAACTTCTTCTCCCAATCCTATGATTTCATTCACTATTTCATCAACTCATAAGAAGTAAGCTGAAATATTATCATCTTCCTTCATCTTTAAATGTTCAAATTGACCTCTATAAGTTTGAAGCTTTGTTGCTTTGAATTTTGAATCTACTTCATAAATATTTTGACGTTTGTCCCAAATCTCTTTAGCGGAGCTATAATGTATAAATTTGGTAATACCAAATCACAAATACCATTCAAAAGTGAATTTGTAGCTTTTGAATTATTTAGACTGAGTTTCTTTCCATTTTCCTTTGTTGGTGGAACTGTTGGTTCTTTGTATCCATCTACAATTGATTGCCAAACCTCAAATCCATGTGATTATACATATGTTTTCATCCTTCTGCTCCAAAATGCATAGTTTTGTCCATCAAACTATGTTATTCCATTTTTATACATACTGTTGCTCTCCATGACCTACCTTTCAGTGGTTAAACTAATTTCTGAAGGAACCCGCTCAGATACCAATTGTTGGATTACTGAGAGAGGGGGGTGAATCAATAATAGATCAATTTAATCCATTTTAACCATAGTATGCAAGTGTTATTTATATTTGTGATCTATATAGCATTATCATCCAATAAATGTAGAGTAAATAAACCATGACAAAATGAAAAATCATACACATACACAGTACACCAATATTTTTACATGGAAACCCAATGCGGGAGAAAACCGCATAATGTTTTTTCTTATATGTATTTAAGAATTACATTCATTGGAAGCACTGACTTCCTTTTTTCTCTAGCTACAACTGGAAGGAAGCTCTGACCCCCTATATTTTCAGGCTACAACCTAAGGGAAGCTACAACTACCAAATTCTCTAGATACAACCAGAAGGAGGCTACAACCCCCTATATTCTCTAGCTACAACCGGAAGGTGGCTAAAACCACCTATCCTTTCCCCCTCCTGTCAACCTGAAATATAAGTGTCAAATGAATCTACTGCTGCCACACTATCACTATGAGATATACCATTGTAAACATGTGCCAACTTGTACCTTTGAACTATAGGCAACCTATACCATTTCCCTATAATCAACCTGTACCTGAACTAAGACTGTACCAACAAAAAACCACAGATACGCAACCTTTATGTTCTACAGCATGTGCATGTATGCAGCCTATATATACTGTAGTCTGCATATGTACGTGACCTATCTATTATGCATCCTACATATGCTTTCTGAAAACTAGGGTTTTCTCTCTTCTAAAAAATTATGACCCTTTGCAGTGTCTTTCACATCAACCTGCAACCTATCACTATGTCTAGATTGTAATTGTACCCTATGCATACATCCCCATACATATCATTTACCCAAAGAATCTATATCTCTCTCTAGTCATGTGCCATATAAGTGTGTGTAATCATGAACAAGTATAATAACTCTCACATGAACTAGACATTAAACGCTTTCTGATATTCAACCTCTCAATACATTAACTACTTCATAAATAAAATCTCTCAACCATGTATCACAAGAAACCTTAACCATATGCCAAGAAATACAAGATGTGCCTCAACACTAACAAGATATATCAATGATAAATATTGATTATACCATCACTATATTTCTATAGATTAGACTTATATAGAAGGTCCCATGCAACCACTAATCTCTTTAGGGAAAATCCTCAAACCTCCATAACCATTTCTCATGTATAAAACAAAATCCAACTAATCATAGAAATAAGACATACCTTTTGAACCAGTAGATAGATCTGATGTACCTGATCATTGTTGACCTTCCTGGGCTCTTTCTTTCAGACTCTAGAGACCCGAAATATTCATCTTCTCAAATTTCTAGGGATTTTCTTTCATGTAAGCGCCCTAATATACTTCTATCCCATGCGCATATGCTCCCTTCTCCATTGAAGCTCGCATACACGTAAAAAACTAGGGTTTTTTTAGTATATTCTGTAATTCTGAAAATTTCATCGTCAACCCTTCGTGCTACTTTAGAATTGTGCAACTTCAGATATATCAATGAGTAACTGCAATAAACCTTACACAATAATAGATATTCAATGTGCTCAATAGGTGCTAATAGGAGATCCTTTCTCTCTTATTTATACTTCCATGTAGCTTCCTCAAGGGGTTACCTTCTACCCAACTTAACCCAATTTCCTTCTTTTAGGGAGTCATTAAACTAGTCCAGAAGAGTATCCCTTACAGAGTCCATAGTTAAGCTCTTTTCAAACTCCATAAAATTGAAAAGATCATCGAGTGACCTTGTTCTTTCACACTCGTTAATTGGTTCAGAAAAACATATACTGGCATGAGTTTACCCCTATTTCCGGCCTGTAGATTAAGGAGGAAAAAGGTACACCTCGAGAGATTCATCTCGTCGGGAGAGTTCTCCTAAGTAAATTTTATACTTTTTCACGCTAAGGGGACTAAATCTAGAAAAAGGCTACAAGTCCATAGTTAATCTCTTTTCAGACTCCTTAAAATTGAAAAGATTTTCGAGTGATCTTGTCTTTGTCACACTCATTAAAATGGTTTTGAATAGACATATTTTTGGTGTTAGTTTACCCCTTTTTCGAACCGATTAGACTACCTTTGAAAAAGGTACCCTAGCGGAGTCTTCTTTTATGCTTTTTCAGACTCTCTCAAAGTGAAAAAACACCAAGCTTACCTTCTTTGAGCTCGTTAAAATTACATTGAAAGGGGTTTTCATCATGTCTTATTAATCACATTTGCATCCCTGTGTATTTGGCCTAATGTCGGCTCCGTGTTGCTCTCAAATGAACCTCTGAAGCATGCCTTATACGAAATCCTTGTAGTACTTTGCCTTTACATTTTGACACCTTGAGCCATGGAGGAATTTTCCCAAGTGTCCTTTTCCTGCACATGTCTCCTTGCTCTGAGCATTAGTTTGTTCCTTTCTCTTGGAATTAGTATGCTTTGCGACACTCGTTCTTCCTTTGTAATGTAACATTATTTTATTCTTTTTCAAGCTCTTCAAAAATATTTAAAAAGACAAAAAAAACAAATATACACCAAAAAGAGGACGAGAAATATATTTCTTTTTATGGCAGCACAATGAGTCGCCCTTGGACAAAGCACATCCTTCCATTTGTTTGTCAAAGATTTTGGATTTAATATGACCTTAGGAAGTTTTTCTCGCTACATAGAGTTGTGTGTCCTCCTCTGTTTGGTTATTCTTCCAAACAGATGGAGAGTTTACGTTGCCTCCTGCATCGCGAAATTATGTCAATGTTATACTGCCTAAGTCTGATCATCTGTCATGCTATTGTCCAATGGAATGTTTACCCAACCTTATTCAACCTTTATACAATTTGTCTCTTGACCTCATGCCCGACCATCACGAAAGTCCAATCAAGTCCTTTCTCGAAATCATTAAATTTCTCTGCCTGATCATCAAGATCCTCTTGTCTGTTCCTGAAAAGTTGTCGATTAACTATGGGTAGTGAAGTCATACACTCACATTACACTCCTACCCAAGTTTTGAAGATCTTGAATTTGTTGCTCGAGCTTTGAAGGCCTCATATCCATCCATCAGGCGTCATTGGCTTTTTGAATATGGATACTATACATGTATATTTTTGATTTAGATATGTAGATCCATTGTGTATTGCTTATGGATACACTTTATATAGTTATATGACATGGATTTGCAGTATATTTGATTGGAAACCATGATTTATTTCATCCTAAGCATGGGTATGCCCGCCTCAGTAAGACATATATTATTTTTGCAGATGGCACCTCTCGAACTCTGGTCCTGAACTCACTTGCTTCGTACATTGGTGAATATTTGTAATGTATTTTGGCCATAAGATGATATTATGAGCTCACACATTAGTGGGCATTTGTTATAACCCTAAATTGCACCATACATGCATACGTGGCATCAATCCCTCTTAATTTCTATTTTTTCCAAGCTATCATTGAGCAACTCTTCTTAAAAACACTATTTTTGAAGATGTACGTGCCCTGAACCACTATTTCCCGCATACACATGCTTGTTGCACCACTACATCTCACGTACGTATGCTAGTTTCACCATTACATCCCGCATATACCCACAAATGTTGCAAAAATTAAAAATTTGTAAGGAATTCGTTGAGATTACAGGCTATTGGGTAGTTTCCCAACTGTCCCACTCCCTATATCCCGTCACCCAACTGAATAACCATCATTTTTTCATATAAAAGGAGGTTTTGGGGTCTCATTCCCAAGCTAAGCATAAGAATAGTGAAACTCTTCCCATTTCACATCCCCTCCTTGCCCCAAGAATTTGTAGCCACCTTGTGAGATTTGTACCAGAATTTCCCATTCTTTCCTTTTTCCTCCATCATAATCCTATTCCATTCCCTAGAAAGAGGTTTAGAGGAGAAATATACGTGGAAGCGTAGTTGGATCTTGGTGAAGAGGATCCTAGACCAGGTTCGAGGAGCAATCGTCAATCTCATTGTAAGTAAACTTTGTGATATCAATAAAAGGAATACTTTGTCTGTCCCGAAATATGATGTGTCAAATATTTATGTTTGATTTGTGTTTTATACTATCATCTAACCCATAATTCATATATGATATGCATGTTTTTAGTTCCCTGATTATTTATTTGTGAATGCAGGTCAGCCTTTGGAGGAGACTTATAGTCAGCAGAGAAATCGAACGTGGAAGGATCGACATCGGACATGAAGTTAAAGGACATCTTTTCACTTTGTATTTCATGCATGAATGTGGGGTATATTCGGGGTAGTTATAAAAAGTAGGATACTTTTAGACGGTTAGATATGCTTATTTACAAAAAGGAAATGAGCTCCTTGGAGGTGTATTCCCCTCCATTATCAGTTCTTACAATCTTGATCTTATTATCTGTTAGATTCTCTACTTGATCTTTTAATTCTTGGAATTTGCTAAATACTTCATCCTTAGTCTTTAACAGATATAACCATGTCTTTCTCTAGAAGTCATCTATAAATGTCACATAGTATGTTAAGAACCAAACATCAATATAGCATAGAAAAACCTCAGGAAAAGTACTCAACGCCTTGAAAAAGAGATAATTTCAGATAATAAGCCTCTTCGAGGGGGAAACCTCCTTTTACCCCACTTAAATGTTCAAGTATAAGAT
>ML783101.1:218033-231458 GCA_009831015.1 Picea engelmannii
ACCAGTCCCATGCAATTTGGATACTCTAGGAAGACGTTATGATTGTTTTACCTGGAACACCTTCTTGAGACTAGTCAATAGGGCTAGTCAGATACCCTATCTTACACAGGGTGTATCTACAAATTTAAGATGACCCAGAAGCTAAACTTTTTAAAAAAGATACACTACTAATTTCTATAAATGGCCTCTGGAGTTCAGGGTCTGAAACGTTACAGAAACGTTTTTATAGAGAAAATTACACAATGACTCCTTTCAGGATGATTCCAGAACCCTATCTTGTACAGGCTATATCTCCGAAATTATAAGGCCTCAGGAGTTGAATTTTTAACCCAACGTACCTTGATCTGTCTTCTAAATACCCTCCAAGCCGTTCCTTTTGAAACATTGTAGAAAAAAATGTATAGAGAAAATTCCACGGTGTCTCAGATGTAGCAGCGAAACCCCAAGACCTTGAGCTCTAATACCATATGTTAAGAACCAAACATCAATATAGCATAGAAAAACCTCAGGAAAAGTACTCAACGCCTTGAAAAAGAGATAATTTCAAATAATAAGCCTCTTCGAGGGGGCAACCTCCTTTTACCCCACTTAAATGTTCAAGTACAAGATGATTCAAAATGAAAATGCCTCCTTGGTATATATAGGAGACTAGGAGGTATAATTACAAATAATGGCCTAAAGCCGACATGATTAAAATAACATTACTAATCTAAATTACAACTAATGGCCTAAAGCCGACATAAATAAAATAGCATTACTAATCTAATATGCCCCAATTAAGGGGTAATGAGCCAATATTAGGGCTTAACATAGTAAAGAGAGCCTCCTAGAGACTTCACTGGCATAGGAACACATACATCTAAATGTATTAGGTTTAATATCTCTATGGATTTGTTTTCACTACTTGGGAATGGTTTCTTAATATTATTCCCAAGTGCACATTCTCTGCAACCGCCTTCATGCACATATTGTAATTTTGGTATGCCTACAACCATCTATTTTAGATATGTAAAAGCTTAATAATGAAGGTGAGCATACCTTCTATTCCATAACTCACTAGGGTTAATTTCATCATGTACAAGAGCTTGAATATTTTTACCTAGGATTTTATACAATCTTCCTTCATGAATTCCAATGACTCTAGTGTCTTCTATCTTTGAATATTTATACCATACAAGAACTTTTTCATCTACAAAATCTATGCTATCTCCTTTCTCTTCCAAACAATAAATAGATACTAGATTCTTTTTCAAACCAGGAACATATAAAACATTACTGATATGAATAGACTTCTTGTCTAAAGCTCTTACTTTATGAGATGTTTCCTTTTCCTTCATGCTTGAGAGATTTACACGGTAGCATGTCATATGTCTGGAAGCTCTACTATTGATTAACCACATGGTGTCTTTAAGAGATCCTGCAAGAGATTATTAGTAGAAGAAATTTGTTTCTATTTTCTTGGATTTCTTTGAAGGATCTTCATAATTGGAAGTTGATGCATGGTTTGTTTCTTTATATTCTTGGTTAATTTAGGACAATCCCTTTTGTAGTGGCCATATTCTTGGCATCCAAAACATTGTACATTTGACATATCTCTCTTTCTTGAACAAAATATTTTCTTACCTCTATGTATTTTTAACTTTGTTGCAAAGGCTTGAGCATATTCTTCCTTCTGAGGTTTTCCATTGGAGTTTAACCTTGTCTCTTCTTGTGCACAATAGGTCCAAAGTTCTTCTATCGTTGGGAACTCCTTCCTTGTATTCATGCTTGCAGCAAATGCATCCCATGATATAGAAAGACCATTGAGTGTTATGTTCACAACTTCCTTTTCTGGGATAACTTCTTCAATGGCTTGTAGTTGATCTCTCAACTGAGAAATCCTAACAAAGTATGAAACTATAGTGTCATCCTTAGTCATCGTTTTGTCACAAAGTTCATTCTTCAGACTCATCACTTGTCCAATATTTCTGACTGAGAAAAGGTTAGTTAGGGAATCATACATATTCTTGGATGAGTCAAGATGAGATATATAGGGTATCATGTGGTATTTTATAGAGTGCACTATGATACTCATAGCATTGATGTCATTATCCTTAAACTTCTCCATTGTTGCAACATTATGAGGTTCCTTCTCTTTTCCTGCTTCAAACTATGGTTCCATGATCTTTCCTTTCACGATATATAGAAATTTATTCTTGGAAAGGATGAGGTCAATCCTTGTCTTCCATGCTATGAAGTTCCAATCCCCTTCTAACTTGTTTTCTGACTTCATAGAGTAAGTCATGGTTGCATTGACTTTGAATTTGACTTGGTCAACCTTTTACTTTGACAAAAAACTCAAACTTGATGCCTTGGTTTGTTGAGAGTACTAGGGGATGTGTTAGCCTAGGGCGCGCTAGGATATCTAGTAATTAGGTCAAGAACATCACTTAAGATTCCTCAATAAGAGGGTTAGGATTTCATTGCTGCAACAAAACTCTGATTGCAATTGCAACTGCAATTGAGAACATTCTCCCAATCCACCTTCCACTGGTTAGACTTTCCAAATATAGTGTGGTCCCATAACCTATTAAAATAATAGGTGCACTCATTTCACCATAGAAAATATCACTATATTGTCACCCAACCATAGGCACAAGGCCACTTCCAAGAAATTTAACCTTGACTGCTAGAATAATTCTGGAAGAAAACTCTAAAATAGATAGACAACCAAGATAGTGTACCTCTCTCCAAAGACAGCTTACCAAGTAGAGAAACCAAAACCATAAGCCAAAGACCAAGTCACCACTGTAGCATCTGCAACTCTCCTCCAGTCATGCACACCACTAGTCCTTATGAAGTCATGAGAGTGAGTAAGTCCAAATGAGCTCAAGCCATGTCAAGCGCCCTCTATTTATAGTGCTTCAAGTCAACTAACTGGGACGACTTCTCTTCCTAGAGGATAATAACTTAATATTAGATTTTCTATTGATTCGACTTGTCTAGGCTTCCTATCCAACCGTTTAGGGTTTCTCTAGCTTCCCAGAATATTGTAGTCTCGTCAAAGGTTACACGTGGAGGTTAATACCTCCTACAACTACCATAACATCAACACAATATCTAGTGTGATATATCGATATCATGGGGAGGAAATATAACTATTAGCAAATCATTTATTGAATATATACCCATGTATTGACATCTCTTGGATCCAATCCTGAAAGGTATCCTCTCTAGGATCATAGGATTATGTTTCAATTATATTTGGAAGGGAATTATAGAGTATATAGGCTCCCACTTGGTCAATTGGAAAGGATTGTCCTGGCTAAAGGTTCAAGGAGCTTGGGGTCTAAAAGACCTATCGATCTTCGGTAGTGTTGACGTTTGAATTTATTAAGACCAAAACGGATACCTCACGAGGACATGAATCCTCATGTGTTTTTAGAGACGTGGTACTCCTATTTGGCTTATGATCTTTGTTGAAATTTCAAATCAAGAATAATATAGGAATATGTCAAATATCATGAGTCCAAGTCTTCAATGCTCAAGAAAATTCAAATGCTGGAAAATAAATATATGTATATAAAAAAGGTGGTTCCTGAGAAGGGGACCAGGAACTTTAAACATCACGTATGGAAGAAAATAAAAATGAATATATCATCACATCCATTATAGTTTAATAAATATCAGATCACATTCATGTAACATACCCAACCACCCACAGGGTAGGCTACGCTACTTAATCCGACTACAACACACCCAACCACTAACAGGAGGGGTACACTGCAGTCCCAAGACTCAGTTCTCTAATCTTATCTCAAAATCAAAATAATTTTCATTAATAAAAGAGGCATGAAAAGCACATTCATAAGACAAGATCCTTGCCACAACATAAAGCATTAAACAATGTTCCATGCACAACAAATAACCACCAGATAGACACATTAAAAATACATATCTCAGAGATAATTAGATAAGCAACGGAAATAAACATTACACAAAAAACACATAGAGAAATTAAATTTTCAAGTAAACTTTCACAAACTGGCTGTCGACCAAGGGCGTTCCTCCCAACCATAGACATTGTTATTATTTTACTCTCAACAACAGGTCACCCCCGGTCCAAGGCTATTAATCCACAAGGACGGGTCCTATTACAAGTCTAAACACACAGTAGTTGGCTAAATAACTCTCAAGTTTCCCAACCACACAACAAATCTAAATTTCCAACTCTCTTTCCCCCTCAACCTACACAACCCAAAGAAATGAACACCTTCATATGCCATGTAGTCCCTCAGGTTGTCCCCACTTCTCTCCAGGGATCTAGTGCTACTAGATAGGAAATATCCCTACTGGAAACTACAAGGATTCTCAGTTGTGGACAGTTCTATTTGAATTTCCATCAAGCTCGTAACTAATAGGCTTTTCAACACTCAATCCATCACAGGACTTTCAACACTCACATCAATCCAAAGTACACCAACCCTATTCTACCCAGCCTTCACAACCCAAGAGAGTGAGACCCATTCTTTGCCACGTAGTCCCTCAGGTTGTCCATCTCCTTCCAAGGCTCCAATGCTTCTGGTCAAGAATCTCCATGTTGGGACACTCAGGATTTACAGTTGTGAGAAAACTTAACCAAGAAACAACCAAACAACCATTTGTATCCATTCTTAGACTAAGAGCACATGGAATAGCTAGAATGAGTGAGGAAAAAGGAAGAATAAGAATAACAATGGAGAAGAAGACAAATAAGAAGAAGAAGAATGGGGAACAATATGAAGAAGAAGAAGAATAACAACCCCAAAACATCCTCCAAGGGATGTTTATATAATTACATGAAGACAAGAGCCACATGGCCTCCCTCCCAAGAAGATCATGTAACCCCTTTTCTCCATGATATCAATTATGGGTAAATAAAAATACAATAAAAATATTTTACCCCTCAAGCCCCGTATCTCATGGAATCATATCCCCCCAACTCCTGTGTCTGTGTATGTCTTACAATCAACAGTGTATTTTATTAATGTATATGAAGTATTATATTTCCTAGGAACTCTGTCCCTTTTTCAACTTTATCGGCTCACCATCCTAAGTCACAATCACATAATACATTATAGTTCATAAGGGTTAAAACTGGGATGTTACATCCCCCTCCCCTTATTTTGGCATCGTCCTTAGTGCACAACACCATTCCAATGTTATTAACATTACAAATCTAGGATATTTTTCCTTAATTCACACAGGAAATCCAACTAATTCTTATATACATAGGCATTATGGCATGATATTAAACATGTATCCATGGTCATTCCGACCCAAAACATGTATAATGACCTTCCAAATTTATAATTCTGGCAACAGTTCCAACCAACAAGCTCTCCTTCCTTCTTAGCCCTGCACAAACCAAAGAAATGAACCACTTTCTTTGTCATTCATTCCCTCATATTGTTCCACTTCTCTCTAGGGCCCCAGTGAACTCGGGGAGGAATTTTCAAACTTGTGGATTCCAAAACTCCAACTACAACAAGTCCATTGGAATTTCTTCATTATATGCCCTTGTCATTCAGTTTCTTCAGCATCACCTTCTTCTTTTCCCTCATAGTCTTATACTTTTTTAGATCCTCAACATTCATCATTTTCCTACAACATTTCAAATCAACGAGCATGTCAATTCACCATTTTTGCATAAAAAAAAAAATTGTTCATAATTCAAAAGTAAATTTTCATAATCCAGCACAATACTTATCTGTGTGGTTCATGGATCTGCATACATATGGTTGTCTCGTTAACTTGGATCATTGTTTTCCTTGACATACCCATTTTGTGCATGATCCCAATCAATAGTTTACAAGAACTATCAAAGTCTCCTCTTCCTCGTGGTCACTCACAATTCAATCCCAGGCTCAAGAATCCCCTTCTCTTCCATACAGTCCCTCAGGCGATCCATCTTGTCTGACCAAGGATTTATTGCACAAGAATATTTCTAGGGACACAGGGTTCTCATGTCACAAAAGTAGCCCTTTCCATGCTTTCCAGCTATCATATCCAACATATCATATGTATTATACACATACAGTCATCATGAGATATCATTATAACTATTTTGAATCATAACTTTCAAATCTATTTTATATAGGAAAACAAAAATTTTCAAGCATGATCTTTCTGCTCATAATTTTTTCCTCTGTAGCTATAGATATCAGTCTTCCTTATGGGATTACATCACTGCCATATTCAAGACCATCCTACCTGCAAATTTTTCGATTTACATTCATCCAAAACAATTTGTCAGAAAATTATTAAATTATAATTCCCAAAACTGTTTTATATAGGGAAAAAAAAAATTCCAGACATGAGCTTCTTCTCATAATAATTTGGCTTTTGTAGCAATAGGCATTGGTCTTCTTTATGGGCTTACAACACTTCCATATCCAAGACCCTTTCTTCCTGCAATTTCAACATTCTTTAGCTAAACAAATTGTCAATATCTCATGTACAAGTTATATATATATATATGGTAACAAGTGATCTCAGAATTGTTTACAACTACAATTATTACTATGTCTCCCCCAACAAAGCTTTTTTGTAAATTATCATTAAGTAGCTACTTTAACCTGCAACTTTCTTGTTGTAATATTTAACAGTTCCTCAAGTGTTTTCAACTTCATGAATTAGCAATACTCACATCATTTCAGTTGTTAGCATAATCATTTCTATGTTATAGAAATATATTCATGCATTCACCAGAATGCATTCAATAATTCTTGTAATACCACTTGTAATATTTTCAATAGCTCCAAAAAATGATCTTAGAATTGTAACAAACAACAATCCAATCACCTTCAACTAGTACTCATATTAAATATAATGCATCTATCCATCATTATTCATTTTCAACACCACATGCTTTTAATAATGAAAGAATTATTTACTAAATAAAATAACAATCAATATGTCAATACCCATGGCCACATCTATACAATGAATCCATGCATTGGCTACATAATACCACATAATTATGTCATTCATTCCACCACGATGAGTTGGAAGGTCTGGCCAACACCTCCACACATCATCCACACACTTCCTATTGCTTTCCTGACTATTTGGATACCTTCCTTTTCAACCCAAACACAACACCAACTATATAATTCTCAGGTGCTCTTCAGTGTCAACAAGAAGGTTGCATTCCAAACATCAGATATACAATAGATACCATTAAGCACTCACATAGTGATATATCCCTTCCATATCCAACCATATGTTGATACTGAGAGGGGGGTGAATCAGTATCAAGTACAATTTAAAACATTTTTCAACTTATACTTAAACCATTCAATTCTATCCAATGAGCAATGAACAATAGTATAAGAGTTACACCAATACACCACAATACACCATGCACAATATATGAGAAACAATCAATAGTTTTTGTTCAAGGGAAGTAATGACTTCCAAAGGTAGCTACAGCTTCCAAATGTAAAGGGAGGGATAAAAATCCAAGAGGAAGATACAATCCTCCGATATAAATAGATATCTGAACTCTCTATCCTTGCCCCTTCCTTCCACCCAAGAATATATGAGAGATAATAAAACTTTATTCAATTCTGGTCTGTTCAGAAGACCCAACTTGTACATCATGCCCCGTGCTCAATATTTAACATCGGATTCTGAAACTTGCACACAAGAAACTAGAGTCTGTACTCTTTCCAATGGAAGTGGTCCCACTGAATTTGGAGTCTGTATGAAAAAGTTATGACTGTTTTACCCAGAACACTTGTTTTTTGACTAGTTTCAGGACTGGTCACAAACCCTATATTCCACAGAGTGTATCTCCATAATTATAGTGAATAAAGAGCTTAAATTTTTACCAGAGGTACCTTGATATGTATTCTCAATACCATAGAGATTTCACCATCTGAAACGTTCTAGAAAAAAATTTATAGCAAAAATGGTAAGATGACCTGAAAATGACATACCTTAGAACACATCACCAAAAGATTTCATCCTCCCTTGAAATCCGGCCTTCTTTTTCTTCTTCTTCCCTCTGAAATTCGACTTGTATCAAATGAATGTATAATGATGTTTATTTATACCATTTATGTCACTTACTTTTAACATTAGGGCCGACCTGACACTTTCTTATTTTGTAATTCTTTTCTTTAATTATCTTCAGGGCCTACATGTACAATTCACTTTGTCATCTTCAAAAAATCATTTCTCCTCAACCATGAGGATCCACGTGACGTGCCACATACCACCAGAAAGAGCGTGATGTATACTATCCATCCATGGGTGTTGTATCTGCATGTGCATTTTCCTTCATGTCCAAATAACTTCATCAATCTTGTGGTCCAAAACCCATGACTAGGGTTGACATCAATGACAACAACCAATCTTCCAACACCATATTATGGTCTCACACATGACTAGATCTATGGATATTCATTGTTATAGGAGTATGTATCCTGAATTAACTCATTTATGATACCATAACCAATCATAACAAAATATGAAACTAACATTTTATCTAAATGCATTCTAGAATCAACAACATTTACATACTCTAGGCCTTTGTCAATTATATATCAATTTAAATATTGAAAAGTAATTAAGGGAATTCTTACCCCAATCCCATTCAACATGTATGCATCAACAGAAACTAAATGCATACATGCATGGTTGTTATCAACATACTTGTTTCTATGTGACCAACTGATATTTGTAGAAGCTCGCATAATTCCTCCTTCATCATTTTGATCACCATTCCTTCCACCCTCGTGGATCTTCACCTATATAGGAATCATAAGCAACAAAAACATCCACATCCTTAACCTTGCCATATCATTTTTCCTGAATACATAATCCATCATTAGTCATACTCAATCATTATTTCATAATAATAGACTATTCTAAGTTCAAAACCCTATTACATGCTTATCCAAGCATGTGCAATTACACATCCATATGCACCAAGCATTTACTGTCATCATGCCTACTTGTTGAAAAGTCAACAAGAAACATGTGTCTAATTTATTTTTCCCTTAAAAAATTGGACAATAAATATTAATCTATTATTTCATTCATAACTGAGCGAGTTGGATTTGTAACAGAATTATAAGTTTAGTTAAGTGAGTTAAGATCAGTTGTACTAGTTTTAACTAAACATGCACTAGTGAGAGTTCAATTAATCAATGAACTCACATGCAATTGAAGATTCACCATAGTTAACTACATGCATGTCAGATCCAGTGGAGACCCAGTTGAGATAACAGGTGAAAGAGACAGTTGGCTATCAGTTGTGATTTTTTCACACATGCAGTGGATATGCTTATGAGCATGTGCAAATGAGGAAATAAAAATTCATTTGTGAGAATTCAAATTGGAGAGATTGTGCAGAGGAGGCAAGTTGTCTGGACACATAAATTGGCACAGGTATTTGTTGATTTGTGTATGACAGTGTGAGATGATTGTATTGTACTGAGAGCTCTTGGATTAGAGTTTTGTATGAGATTGTTTCATGATTCATGATATACATAATATATGATAGTGGGGTTTTTAGCTTTACGCTTTCCCAATAAAACTTATGTGTTGTGTGTTATTGATATTTCACTTTGTGCATTGTGGTTGTGATCATGGCTTAATTTAATCCACAAGAATAATAGTAGAAGCGATTTTGTATTTAATAGTAGTGGAAATTGTTAGATCAAGAGAATTGCAGGAATACATTAAGTGCATCGAATTTTCTACATGGTATCAGAGCCACGGAGGCCACAGAGCTATGGAAGTGAGGTGTGAACATAATTGCATTTTCGTAGGTCCCGTCTCTAGCAGGGTGTGAACCCTAGTACTGAAAACTTCTAGTGTTTTCAAGAACAATAATTCTCGCACCCTAGACAAAGGTAGGCTGCGAACTTCATTGTCATTCTCGCATGCTACAGTGGAGCAGGGTGCGAACTTCCCTCACTCTAACAGTGAAGAAGGGTGTGAACTTCATTGGAATTCTTGCAGGCTACAGTGGAGCAGGGTGCAAACTTCCTAGGCAAGTTCACAGGCTACACACAGGCAGGGTGTGAACTTCCCTCAGGTTTCTCTCAGGTGGGGTGTGAACCTCCCAGGGCAAGAGGAAAGTGCAGGAGTTGAGTTTTGGGTTGGATAACATTCGAATTTGCAATATTTTCTTGGTGCGACACTTGATTCAATATCGAAAATGTCTTTCAATGGCTTGAGGTTGGAGTATGCACTCGAAGGCAGCTCTAACTACATTTCTTGGAAGGACAGGATGGAAGAAGTGCTCGAAGACAATGGCTTGAAGGGTTACATTGATGCAGATGTTCCTAAGCCATATGAGATAGATACTACAAATCTTGATGCATGCCAAAAGAAAGTGGAGAAGGCGAGGAGGATTCTGTTGGAGGGAGTACAAGACCACATTGTCTCAAGTCTCCATGGGAAAACCACACCATATGCAATGTGGAAGGTTTTGACGGATCTATTCCAAAACAGTAGCGACCATAGGAAATTGGCGCTCAAAGATAAACTCAGGAAGAGAAAGAGGAGTTCAGGCGGAACACCAGAGATGGATCTTCATCAAAGCGTGATGATGAAGAGGATTGTGCTTTGAATGCCAAGGCAAGGATAGGGAAAGGGAAGAATTTCCATCCAAAATCTGATTCGAAAGTCAAGAAGATTGATTTGTCCAAAGTGAAGTGTTTTCACTATCATGAACATGGGCATCTCGCTACTATCTGTCCACGGAAGAAGAAGAACAAGGTAGTTGCTGGATCTACAACTGGTGAGGCTCTCGTCTCACAATTTGAGCTTTATTTCTCTTTGATCGCATGCATGGCTTCAAGTGCATTGGTATCGGTGTGGTATTTGGATAGTGGCACTTCATTCCACATGACGGGAGATAAAGAGTCTTTCATTGACTTGGAGGAGAAAGATCTCAGAATGCATATAGAGATGGGCGACGATGGACGATACAAGGAAACTGGTATTGGTACCATTACCTTTCAGAGGGAGTCAGGTAAACCATTTCAATTGAAAAATTTTATGCATGTTCCAGGTCTGAAGAAAAACTTGGTCTCAGTCAAAATGTTGGAGGACAGAGGCTATGATGTTGTTTTTAGCAATGGTAAAGCCTACCTGCGACATAAATCAATGGGTCAAGTCAAGAAGATTGGGATTCAAGTTAAGAATCTCTACATGCTGGAAGTAGATGGTTGAAATTCCATGATAGGCAAGGCAGAAACAGTGGTGAGCCGAGATGAGGGTGAATTATGGCACAGGTGATTGGGCCATCTTCATCATGGAGCCTTGAAGATCATGCAACAAATATATACTATACTTCCAAGGGGAACACTTGCTTAGTCAGATCAGTGCAAGGGGTGCACCCTGGGGAAGTATGTAAAGTCCACCTTTCATGAAAAGGAGAACTATTCTTCGGTGATCCTAGAGAGAATTCACACAGATGTGTGTCGACCATTCTCAGTTTCTTCAACATCAAAACACAGGTATTATGTTATTTTTGTTGATGACTTTTATCGTAAATGTTGGATATTCTTCATGCAAAAGAAGGATCAAACATTCTCAAATTTCTGTGAGTTTAAAGCATTGGTGGAGAAAGAGTCGGGGAAGCAAGTGAAGTCTCTACGAAGCGATAATGGTGGAGAATACATCTCTAACGAATTCAAAGACTTCTGTAGAAGAGAAGGAATTTGAAGAGAACTCATAGCACCTCATAACCCACAACAGAATGGGGTCGCGGAGAGAAAGAACAGAACGATCATGGGTGTAGCACGAGCGATGTTGCATGATCAGGACCTACCAATGCATTTGTGGGCAGAAGAATGCAATACTGCGGTTTATGTGCAGAACCATTGTCCTCATAGAGTACTTGGCATGAGTACACATGAAGAAGCTTTTACTGGTAATAAACTTGATGTTTCTCATTTTAAAATTTTTGGCTCATCTGTTTATGTGCATGTGACCAAAGATGCCAAGAAGAAGCTAGGACCGACTGCTGAAGTTGGGATATTTGTGGGGTACACAGAAACACCCCATAATTATCGTGTGTATTTGTCAAATAGTAAGATGAATGTTATGCGACGGGATATAAAATTCGATGAGGGGAAAGCCATGCAGTTGTCGCTTGAGAGGGATCTAAACTTGCATGCAGAAGAGGAACTGTTGGTTCCCAAGGATGAGTCTCAAGATGTGGATCAACCACATGAAGAGATTCATGGAGTGGAGGAAACCACTCAAGCATAGCCATCCATCAGAAATGGCAGAAAGCGCACCATGGAAGTTGATAGATTGAGACTAGATGTTGCATAGAATATAGTAGCCCCTATTTCATAGCATAGACAGAGACAGTCTCCCGATCGATTTGTTGGATACATGGATCTTATGACCAAATGTATTGTGACTAAACCATATTCCTTTCAGGAAGAAGTGCAGGACCCCACTTGGGTTGATGCTATCGTAGAGGAGTATGACTCCATTGTCAAAAACAGTGTATGGGAAATTGTCCCAAGACCGATTGATAAATCAGTGGTAGGTTCGAGATGGATCTACAAGGTAAAGCAAGTTGTTGATGGGAGTGTGGAGAAATACAAGGCTAGGTTTGTGGCCCGGGGCTTCTCACAGATTGAGGGGATAGATTATGGTGAGACCTTTGCACCTGTCGCAAGGTACTCTTCCATAAGATCCATCATTGCACTGTCAGTGCAGATGGGCTAGTGCATTCATTAGATGGATGTTAAAATTGCGTTCCTCAATGGGATCATTGAGGAAGAAGTGTACATTGAGCAGCTGGAAGGTTTTGATACCTTTGACAAAGAGTCGCATGTGTGCAAACTCAAGAGAGCATTGTATGGGCTGAAGCAAGCACCATGTGCTTGGTACACTCAGATAAAAAGCTATTTCACTGGATTGGGATTCACCAAAAGTGAAGCGTATGCAAACCTATACCAAATTGTGGTGGAGGGTAAGCTTTTAATCATTGTGCTTTATGTTGATGATTTAATATTGACTGGTGATGAGCAGCCGATACACTCATGCAAGGAGGACCTTGCAAAGGAGTTTGAGATGAAGGATTTGGACCTTCTTCATTATTTCCTTGGTTTGGAAATATGGAAGCGAGATGCTGAAATTTTTTTGTCTCAAGGAAAGTATGCAAGGGAGATACTGAGTAAGTTTCACATGGAGGGATGCAAACCCATGGATACTCCTCTTCTAGGAAATTGGAGGAAAGAGGATGCTACTTCTGGAGAGGTAGTGGATGCTATTGTCTATTGACAGTTAGTGGGTTCGCTAATGTATTTAGTGAACACGAGACCAGACATTTGCTATGCGGTTAACCAACTAAGTCAAGCAATGGTTAAGCCTACCAAACTCTTTTGGAAGGTGGGTAAGCATGTCCTGAGATATCTGAAGGGC
>ML783101.1:232549-247607 GCA_009831015.1 Picea engelmannii
CAAGAATAATAGTAGAAGCGATTTTGTATTTAACAGTAGCGAAAATTGTTAGATCAAGAGAATCACAGGAATACATTAAGTGCATCGAATTTTCTACATGGTATCAGAGTCGCAGAGGCCACGGAGCTACGGAAGTGAGGTGCGAACATAATTGCATTCTCGCAGGTCCCGTCTCTAGCAGGGTGCAAACCCTAGTACTGAAAACTTTCGTTGTATGTCCATCTTCATTTAAAATTCACTTATTTATTTATCTATTTATGTTTTAGTTGTATGTCCTTGAAATCCTTCAAATCCTTGTTTCCTTGTGTGATCCCATTATTCTCATATGCACTATGGTTCCTTGCTCTGAACACTTTCCATTCAAGTTTCACTTGGCCATTCTGTAATCCAACCAATGTGTTTTATTTTCAACAGCCTCTCCTAGGCAGTCATATCCAAATTTACATTTATGAAACATTACAGCACCCTAGAATGAAGTAGCTTAAAACTTCCATCACTTTACTACCACAACACTCTTGAATCAAATAGTGTTACTCCTAGTTGTCCATTAAGTTACTTCATTAACCTTTCCCTATGAAATCATACTTTTCACACTTAAGCTTTGCAACTGTATACACCTATCTTCCTTCAAGGCTAGGCAGTCATACTTTTCCTTTCTATGCCATTCAATGAAATTTTTAATCTTCTATCTTCATATCCTATGTGAGGATTCTTTCTTTGGTTGTACCTATAATTTATTCATATCTTGTAGTTGTTGACTAACACTTTTGTTCCACTATTCTTGAGTTCTTTGTCCACCTTTCAATTACTTTCTCTGTAGCTATTTATTACCTCATCCAACTTCTGTAATATCTGTCATGCTTCCATGACTCTAACATCTGATCCTATTCTTGAATTGATCTGATTATACCTCTAATCATGCCAAAAACTGCAACCAATCATCTGGTTATAAATATACACATCATACAAAATTTTCAATTAAACTTACAACTACCTTTTCTATTTACTTCATGAATAAAATTATATCAATCTTCATATTATAACAATTCCCTATTATTTTCCTCTAAATCCTCTTAATCATCTTTCCAACGACTGTACTCTCACCCCAATTCAATATTGGATCTTAAATTTAGGGCTCCCTGAAAAACCACTTTCATCCCCATTAGGTGATACATAAATTGAAATATGCAAAGGCACTTCCTTCAAACCATGTCCATGTGACCACGGATCGAGATCGTGGGATTCATCACCCTTTAGCACATCGCTCTATGTTTTCCTACACATAAGCTTGCGTGAACAACAAGTCCAATGGTTGGTTTACTTCCAGACCCATTTTACCTTAGAATGAGACCGAAACAGGGACCAAGTCCTACAGACTTTGGCCTTCGTTTGTTTTCCCTCGGAGTTACACTTCACCGAAGCCTTTAATAACTCCACTAGAAAAAATAGACGATTGAGATTTAATATCACGCTGAATGGAATGTCCTTCCCCCATATAGATGCTTTAAAGATACCAATGGCTACAACTTAATCAAGCCTTGAGACAAAAGGCTTTCAACCAATTTGGAAATTTGGTGCTCTGGGCCTCCGAGATATTTCCATTCTCGAGTCTTCCACTTCCCCAGAGTGAAAATCCTCTGAAGTACTTACCTTATTCATCCACGGATTAAATGGGTGGTTAATAATTAATCAAGTGTTGAGACATATGGTTCTCACACACTCCAGAAATTTGACGCTCTGGGGCTCCAGGATAATTCCATTCTCGACTCTACCACTTCCTCGGAGTGATAATCCTCTGAAGTGCTTACCCTTCTCTCCCTTTGCTTGATCTGACGGTTAAGAAAGGTCTTGAATGAAACCTATATTGATGGGTTTCATGCCTTCATGACTTTGGGCTTTGACACTTTCCACTGAAAGAAACTTGGAAACCCTCAAAGTCACATACTCTCGGAGATGACACAACACGTTGATGTCACCCAGGGTGACATGGACCCATGGCACATGTGCCACATGTTACTCAAATATAGATATATCGAGGTCTAAAAGGTGATGAATCCGGGTGACACGTGTCCCCACATGACCCCCTACCATGTGGTACAAGCCACATCATCAATCAAATCTGGGACTCCTGAACTTCAGGCTTCGAAAGTTTCCTAAGTCCAACACATGATATGTCTTAGATAGTCGAACACTGAAATAAATCGATGTCTCACACTCCTCACACAACCAACGAATATGATTAACTCCGAGCTTCGGGCTTCGGGGATTCTTGCTCCAAATGACCCCCATACTCCCAAACTATCGAACTTTGAAGTGGTGAGGTTCCAAAGATCCAAAATTTACTATCCTCTAACCCTTTCTAGATCTGACTGTCCTAAACACTCCTGAAGTCCTTCCCTCGATCTAACGGTCGATGAAAAATTTTGAGACTTTGGTGCTCAGGGGATTTGGGTTATAGAAGTTCATCAAAGTTTAAAAATCCTAAAGCGATCAACGTCAGGTGACCACGATCAACAGTGGGGATCCTTTTGTGCCTCCCATTATATTGGATGGATGACGGGACTTTGCGACTTCGGTAATCGATAGTTCATGATTTGTCTCCCTTCCAAGATCACCGAAGTGGTGAAGTTCTAGAATCTTACCTTTCGTGCTTGGTATCGATCAACGATTGACGATCAACACTCTATATCTAATGGTTTGGACTTAACCTTACCCCAACCTCTGGTTTCACCTTCATCGAATGACCCTTGTTCACCTGCCCTCTAATCCAATGATCTATATCTATCTTGATCCCACAGTGGCAATCACTCCCAAATTCAAAAGTTACGGTCAAGATCCTTCGATCCCTTACAAATTATCTCTAATGTTCTAGCTTCTGCACAAACTCTAGAACACCATTCCTCCTGAGCTTCATGATTTCAAGTTCATAAATAAATCTCAACCACGAGACTCTGACCAATAGATTCAGCCCATATCAGCCCAGTGTTTCAACCAGAATCTCTGATACCAATCTGTAATGTACCCATCCACCCACAGGCCGGGATATGCTACCTAATCATATGAAACACACCCAAAAACCAACAGTCTAAGCACGCTACAGTCCCAAGACTCAGTTCTTTGATCTTATATCAAAATCAAAAGACTTTTCATTAATAAAACAAGCATGAAAACCACATACATAAGACAAGATTCTCTCCACAGCATAAAGCAGTAAACAATGTGCCATGCACAAAAAATAACCAGTAGATAGGCACATTAAAAATACATATCTCAGATATAATTAGATACACAGCGAAAATAAAGATTGCATAGAAAACACAGAGAGCATTTATCTTTGCAAGTAAAAGTTCACCAACTAGATGCAAATCAAGGACGTTCCTCCCAACCATAGAAATTGTTGTTCTTTTACTCTCAACAGTAGGTCACCCCCTATCCATGGATATGAATCTATAAGGATGGGTCCTAGGCCAATTCTAAACACACAGTAGTTGGCTAACTATCTCTCAGGTTTCCCAACCACACAACAAATCTGAATTTCCAGCTCTCTTTTCCCCTCATCCTACACAACCCAAATAAATGAACACCTTTATCTGCCATGTAGTCCCTCAGGATGTCCCCATTTCTCTTCAGCGCTCCAATGCTACTGGATAGGAAATCTCCCTACTGGAAACTCCAAGGATTCTCAGTTATGGATAGTTCTATATGAACTTCCATCAAGCTCATAACTAATAGGATTTTCAGAACTCAAGCCATCACAGTCCTTTCAACACTCACAACAATTGAAATTACACCAACCCAAGAGAATGGACCCCCTTCTCTGTCGTGTAGTCCCTCGGGTTGTCCATCTCCTTCCAGGGCTCCAGTGCTTCTGTTCAATAATCTCCATGTTGGGACTCTCAGGATTTGTAGTTGTGAGAAAAATTAACCAAGAGCCACCCAAACAACCATTCATATCCATGCTCAGACCAAGAGCACACGAAATATCCAGAATGAGTGAGGAAAAAGGAAGAAGAAGAAGAAGAAGAAGAACGGGGAAGAAGATAAAGAAGAACGGGGAAGAATATGAATAAGAAGAAGAAGAACCCCCAAAACATCCCCCAAGGGAAGTTTATATAATTACATGAAGACAAGAGACACATGGCCTCCCTCCCAAAAATCTCATCTAACCACTTTTCTCCATAAAATCAATTATGGGTAAATAAAAATATAATAAAAAAACTTTATCCCCTCAAGCCCCCTCTCTCATGGAATCATATCCTCCTATCTCTTTTGTCCTTGTCTATATTGCGGCCAACAGTATATTTTATTAATGTATATGAAGTATTACATTTCTTAGGCACTCTGGCCCTTTTTCAAATTTACCGTCTCACTAGCCTAAGTCACAATTACATAATACATTATAATTCATAAGGGTTAAAACTGGGATGTTACAATTCAACATAAAAATGAAATGGTCTATCGCACGAGAGAAATTTGAAAGAGTATTACTTATAAATATCAAGAAATTATTTTGATAGATTGACTTCAAATATTTTATATTCAAAACTCGGAATTATAAAATATAGTCAAAATCAATCTTGAATTAGTTCTCTAGGATTTATCAAAATGATAATGTTTGTTACAATGCTTGAAATTAAATGCATTTGTCCATAAGGGACTGGGATTGGAGCTCCTGTATACCATAAAAAAATATTTACAAGAAAATTTTTGAAGAATGAAGGGGTGGAGTGTAACGCGAGAAACCAAATCTGGAAAGAAGACAAGAAGAAGTTATTAGAATTCAGTTATGCTTTTCTAATGAAAGAATTAGTATAACTAGATGAAAATATGATAAAGAGGGAAATATGTGATTCAGTGTAGACTTACTATGATGGAGACTCTCTCTCTTTTACTTGCTTGTTGATGTGCCTTTTGTACCTTTGCTCGTTGTTGTTAGGTGGTCAATTGTAACTCCTTCCATTGGTATTTCAGAAACCTTGGCAATAGACTTTTTTAACCACTCTTCAATATAATCCCTTAATCGAGCAACTATCACTTCTTGTTTCACCTTTATATTAGACAATTTCCCTCAATTTTTCTATAGTTTATAGATAAATTTTGCAACGTATTTTCAATATCTTCATTTTTATTAGTATATTCAACAAGCCAGTTGTCAATGTCATCATATGTGAACTCAACTATGCTATCAAAGTTTTCAGCCAATTCCTTTTTTAGGCCTTCTATTTTTTCTTCAAACTATTGTCGGGTCATGAGCATTGAACTTGATATTACCTTAGGGTTTGAGACTTCGATGGTGCTACCAATGATATCCAAGCCAACAAAATTTGAATATGTGTTTTTCCTTTTTCATGGCACATCATTTAATTGACTCAATAATCCCCTTATTTTATTAAATTTTTCGATCCAACATGCCTTTAATTGGTTCACATGGATTTGGGAGGGAAAATCTTCTTATTTTCTTCTTTTGTCAGTCATCACTGATACATTTTCTATGAACATTGCAACTCCATCTGTGAAAAATCCTTCATCATTCTTAAAATATGCATTCAAATACCCTTTAGTATTCAGGATTATGAGGCCGAGAGAGGCAAATATTTTCGCCAAGTCCCATAATTCTAAAATTAATGACATTATTTTCTTTATATTTTCTTCGACAAAATGTCGAGTGGCAACATTCAAATTTGAAATTCCTTTAACTCTTGAAATTGACTCTGCAATTTATTCAAAACTTCTATCAAGTTGAATCACGACAACAAGAGTTGCCAGAATAGGTGGAGGCATGAGGTTTTCTTCCAATTCCTTGAATCTTTCTTTTATCCAAACATTTTCTTCTTCAATATTAGCTATTGAGAAGTCCAATGTGTCTCCTGTGACCTTATGAATTGAAGACAATTTTGATGGAAACATGTTTTAGGTGGAAATGGCAAACTGTGATTTTCTCCTCCTACTCTTTGATGTACTTTCAAAAACCATTTTCTTTGAATATTTTTCAAATGAGGCGCTCTGTACAAAAAAGGTTTCTTCATCAGAAAAGACTTCATCTTGGACAACTATTGTAGAAACATGTTGTACATTTTCATGAGTAGGTTCATCTTTGTCTGGGAAGTGGGTATTCTTGATATCAACATCCAGGTCCATATAATCCAACAAGATATCATTTTTAGGTGCTTTTGTATCTCCTCCTTCTTGATGAGAATTGGTTCTTTTCCTTTTAAATTTTATCTTATGGGGTTTTTCTAAATTTCATGAAATGCAGGGAACGTCCACACTAATCCTAGCATAAGAGAATAAGAATTTAATCAAGAAAGAAAATGACACAAGAAATCACACGGTACACTAAGATTTTACCCTATAAACCCTTAATCGAGAAAAAATGCACTCCTTTGAGTATTCTTCTCTCTGGTTGTCTTATTCATTCAAAATAAAAGGCTACATGTATAACCTTGGTCCACACCTAAGACATAATCGACATCATACCCTCTTGCACATGCAAGAAAAAACATGTATTAAATTACCTATATAACATATGTATGACCAACAACCTACACTTTAGACATGCATTTACCTACAAAAGTGCATTATATGATTACCTTACAACAACAACCTTTATAGACTTACAACATGCCTCTTTATAGGATTTACAGCAGAAAAAACCCTAAATATTGGTGCCCAAAAATGGTTACAAATCCATGTATATCATTGGCTACAAATCCTAGAATTATGTTACAGTCGACTCTAAGTTGGGTTTACTAGTTGGACTTCATTCAGTCTCTAGTTGGTCATATCACACCAACACTTCGACCTCTTTTCATTTGAATTGTCCCCGATATCTTCAACTTGGACTTTACTTAGTTGAATTCCTCGACTTTTGACTTGTTGTCGATCTACCTCAACTTTGACTTGTTATCAATCCACCTCAACTTCGACCTGATGTAGATGTTGTCGATCCACCTCGACTTTAACTTTCACTACAAAGAATATAACAACCCAACATTCTCCCACTTGTTGTCTTCTTTGCTGAAATAGGAGATTCTTGAACTTTCTCTCATAGACCAATGGAAGCAATGCCCATTGTCTCTCTTCACCAAGAGAACTTCAAAGCACTCACAAAATTGGTCAATGAGTCTGCTATTTTTTCCAACGTGTCTACTTTCTCCAGTAGCACCTTGTTAATTTCCACCACGTCTCTTACAAAATGGTATTGTACATCAATGTGCTTAGTATTTGAATGATAAACATGGTTTTTTTCCAAAAATATTACACTTTGACTGTCGTAACTTACCTTCATAGCTCTTTGCTCAAACTTGATTCCTGAACAAAACCTTTGAATCCATATTTCTTCTTTTCTTCCATGAGTGGCTGCCGTGTATTCGACTTTTGTTTTCGACAAGGATATGACCACTTGTCGCTTACTCATCCATATTATTTCTCCACCAAACATCTTGAAGACATATTCGTTGGTCAACCTCCATCGATCCGGATCTCCAGCCCAAACAGTGTCGACAAAGCCATGTAAATATACTTTACCACTGTCACCTCTAGGTTTTCCTTGGTAGCATATAGAATAGTCCTTCATGCCACAGAAATACCTGAATACTCTCTTGACAATTGTCCAATGCTCCTTTCTAGGTTTCAACATGTACCTGCTCAACATTCCCACTGCATGGGAAATGTCAGGTCGAGTGGAGACCATCGCATACATTAGAATACCAATAAAACTTGCATAGGGAGCATGTGAAATTTTATTTATCTCTTCATGTGTATTTGGATATTGTTAGTAGTAAGCCTTGCTCCCAGTGGAATTGGCACCTTCATGAGTTTGCAATCCAACATGTTGAATACTTTCAGAATTGTTTCAATAAACTTTGTTTGATTAAACAAGATATTTCCAGTGGCTCGATCTCTCTTAATCTCGATTCCCATAATGAAGTTAGTTTCCCCGAGATCCTTCATGTAAAACATGGAGGATAACTACTTCTTCAACTCCTTTATTGCATCCATGTTTTTTCCAATCAGCAACATGTCATCAACATACAAAGCTACATATATGAAACACCCACATTCTTCCTTACAATATATGCAGTGATCAACTTTTCTTCTCACAAATCCAAAACTAAGGATGTATGTGTCAAACTTCTGGTACCACATCCTTGGAGATTGATTTAGACCATAAAGGAATCTTTTGAGTTTGCACATCAACTCTTGCTTTCCCTTTACTACAAATCCTTCAGGATGTTTCATGTAGATTTATTCTTCCAAGTTCCCATGTAGGAACATTGTCTTCACATCCATCTATTCTATATCCAGAATGAATTTTTCATCCAAAGACATTAGTATTCTAATGGAAGTTAGTTTTGAAATAGGGGAAAAAATATCACCGAAGTCGACTCCCTTGACTTGAGAATGTCCTTTCGCTACTAGTCGAGCTTTGAACTTATCGAATTGTCCTGCGACATTCATATTCTTCTTGAACAACCTATTGCTACCGATGGGATTTATTCCACTAGGTAACTTGACTAAATCCCATGTCTCATTCTTGTACAAGGATTCAATCTCTTCGACCATGGTGTATTTCTGTATCTTACCCTCCATTGATTCGACTACCTCACCAACTGACTTGGAATCATCATCAATGGAAGTTAACATGAATGAAGAATGGAAGTCAAGTAGACTGTACCTTTCAATTATTTTTATTATTCTTTTTTAGCTACTTACCACCTGAGTCAGTTTTTCCACCTCTTCCTTTGATTCAGTCGACTCATCTGAATCATATTCTTCATTCCTCAGTTCAAACTACATCATATCAGGATTATTCTTAGTAGAAAAAACTTCCGCATGCTAAGATTTACCTCTAAATTCTATGAATACCATATATCGACTGTACATTGTTCTCCTTGATGTAGGATCCCAAAGCTTATATCCTTTCATCCCTTCTTTGTATCCGATGAAAATACATTTGACTTCTTTCTTGTCTCCTCTTTTCCTTGGGAAGATGAAAAAATGCATCATAGCCAAATACTTTGAAATGTTCCAATGAAGTATTCTTACCCTACCATACCTCATTTGGAGTCACGTCTACTAGTTCCGACGAAGGAGACATATTCACAAGATATCTTGCAATCTCAACTGCCTCCGCCTAGAATTATTGTGCGAGCACAAGACCATTGAGCATGCTCTTTTCCTTATCTATCAACGTTCTATTCATTCTCTAGAAAACTCCATTTTTTTGTGGGGTATATGGTGTGTTACTATGGAATTCTATGCCACACTTCTCTTAGAACTGATCAAATTCCTTTCCACAAAATTCACCACCATTGTTCGTCCTTGTCATTTTAATTTTCTTCTCTGTCTAGTTTTCCACAAGACCTTTAAACTCCTTAAATCTCTCGAAAAACTTTGATTTTTTCCTTAGTAAATATATCCATGTCTTCCTAGAAAAATAATCTATGAAGGATACATAATATATGGATCCACCAAGTGAAGGAATTGTAACCGGGCCAAACACATCACTATGCACTAGTTCTAAAATCCCATTTTCCCTTGTTGCTACAGATGGGAACCTTACCTACCTTTGTTTCCCATATATGCAATGTTCACAAAAGTCAAATTCTAAACAACATTTAGGAAAACACTCAAACATACCTTTTCTTTGCATAGTTCGAAGTCCTTTTTCTCCAATGTGTCCCATCCTCTCATGCCATAACCTTGTCGGATCAAGTTCATCATGTATTTTCGATTCATTTTGAACCAACTTGGCTTGATTTGAGTCTATTTGTGCCAACGTCGAGTCGAGTCTAGTCATAATCAAGTGGATTTTAGGAGCAACGATGTTGTTGCATCCAGTCAAGTCAACATTCCCTACTATCTTGTATAGGGTACAAATCCGAACTCCTTTCATTAATACCATCACACCTCTAACCATAGTACACAAATCCTTATGAAATAGAGTATGCACACCTACATCACTCATATTTCTCACAGATATCATATTTCTTTCCAAACCTGGAATGTGTAGCACACCTAGAAGGGTTCTTTTCCTCCCATCGTGCAGTGTCAGTTAGAATCTTCCTTGTCTGACAATTCTGGTTGTCGAGTTGTCCCCAAAGAACACATCGCCCCCATCATATTGTTCATATTCACATAACCATTATTTTTGTGGTGTTGTATGATAGGATTTTCTTGATTTGATCAACCAAACATCTTGATCTGACTGTTTATTGGTTGATGCCAGGTACACATCACCTCCCTTTTATGAGGTCATCCTCCTCTCAGTCGACTGCTTCTCGTCAATTCTAGAAATTACTTATGTTTCCTTTGACTTATAGTCTTTTTTATAATTCCCATCTTTACCGCATTTTCAGCATCTTTGCGTTGACTGAACTAGGGATTTAGATATACCCTTTGACTTAAACTTTCTACTGGAGAATCCTCCTTTATCATTGTCTATCATTCGACCTCTCACTACCATAACATCTTTGGTTGATCCTTCCATGTTCTTTCTTCTCATTTCTTCTGACACTAGAGAAGCAACCATGTCCTCTAGCGCTAGTGTGGTTGTATTACTCCCAATAGCCATGACTAAGTTATCCTAGGAGTCCGGAAAAGAAAATAATAGGTCGATACATTTATCCTCATCAGTGATATTTATATCCACAGATGATAACTGGATTAACATGGTGTTAAACACATTTAAATGCTCAGTCACTGAACTACCATCACTCATCCTCATAAGATACAGTTTCTTTCTGAGAAACAACTTATTTACCAAAGATTTTGACTGGTATAAGATTCCCATCTTTTCCCACAGTTTCTTGGTTGAAAATTCACATGGGACATTCAACAGTACTGAATCTGCAAGATAAATCCATATCGTACTTATTTATTTTCTTTCGAGTTTCTGTCATTCTTCTGTCGACATGCTTGTCGGTTGGGTACTTGGATAGACCGTTGTCCATTTTTCTCGATCCACAAGAATATCTTCTATTTTAAGATTCCAAAGCTCAAAATTATGGCCATTGAATCTTTCTATCTCTATTCTAGAATTGCTCTCCATTATTTACTATGATTGTTAAAACAATTGATGACTTACGACTCTTACTGTACCTAGGTTTTAGTTCTCAGATTCATTTTTTGCAAATCAAGATCTAATATACTCGCCAAAGAATAACACTTCTCTTATAACTCACTTTTCAGGGAAAACCTAAGCTCTGATACCACATGTTAGGAAATGTAGGGCACTTCCAACATAATCCTAGCAGAAGAGAAGAAGAATTTAATCAAGAAAGAAAATGACACAAGCAATCACACAATACACTGAGATTTTACCCTGGAAACCCTTAACAAGGAAAACCAACATTTTGTTAAGAGTTCTACTCTCTTGTTGTCTTATTCATTCAGAATAAAAGAATTAATTGTCTAACCTTGGTCCAAACCTAATACATAATCGACACCATACCCTCTTGCATAGGCAAGAACAACCCTATATCCAATTCAGCTTACATATGCATGACCAACAACCTACACTTTACACATGCATTTACCTGTTGTTGGTAGCCAATTCAATTTTTTCTATTGACCTATAAGTTGCCTACACCTATGTCTTCTGAACTTCAAATTGTCGTCACATTTTGCAAATAGACGATATTTTCATTTCTTGCGACACTTGCAAATTGGTCTCCATTTAGTTTTCACGACTATAAGCGTGAAAACTCCTCCATCGTTATTTGAACTGTCATGATCTTTTTATTGATATTTTTAATGGCACTTACCTTTGGTTTATTATTATGTGGCTGAAAGAATTTTTGAACTATGCCTATTTTCCTATTCTTATATTGGTTGCTTAACTTGATTTTATTAAACTGGCAAGGCATTGAGCATGTAAATTTATATTTTTGGGACTTGCCTAGTTATTGAATTGCATAAGGGTCATGGTTTATTTGGTTTTTATATGATGTGATCCTTATTGTTATAGTTCTTGGCTTGTCAATTTTATAAATATCGATTGTCACAATGTTTTAAAACTTTTGATTACACATTTATGCAATAACGCATGTTTAACTTTTGGGGTTGATTCCATGTTGAATGACAATGGTTTGAAAATCTATAGTTAATGGTGCGTTGGCATATCACTCACCATTTGATTCTTTGGTTGGCCGAATGATAAGGATTTGAACTATGCTATGATTGATTGAACAGAGGTTGATCTTGGCGGTTGTACTTTGCCATTACTATTATGCATGGCGGTGATTAACTCCACCACCCTCGCATGCGCACATTAATGCTTCCCCTTTGATCGTTTGTAGTTGTTAAACCAAATGACTCTGCTCCTGTGTATTGGGGAATTCAACCCAAACCCTTACCATGTGCTCGCACTATGGCTCCTGTCGTCTGAGCTAACCCTAATGGCAGCCAGGCTCTGTTGATGTTCGACAGTGCCCGCAGTGACCTCGAGGACAATGGGTGGCTCCCATTCATACAAAAATTCGAGGGTTTTAACCTCCGTGTTGCTAGACAATTCGCCATGACCTTTGATGGCTGTCGAGCCAAGGTCGACGATGTTCAATTGCAAGTTGACGAGCAGTTTATCAGTCTTGCTACGGGTTTTCCTGCCACTGGACAACGATGGTTCAAGAATTGCAAAGTAGAAGAGGTCCCTTGGACACTTCTCTTCCAGTCGCGCAAGGTTACCTCGTGTGATAAAGGTTTTCCCGCGACCATGCTGAAACAGCGTTGGCATGATTTATTGATGATAATCAAATAGTTTATCACCTGCAAGGGTCGATATGGGTTTGTTTTCTTACACCACCTTCATTTGCTTATGGTTTTTATGGGTTATCAGCTCAATATGCCCTATTATTTTCTTAGAAGCATGTTTAAAATGTCAAAGACGTATAAAAGGAACCAGGCTGATAGCAGCCTTTGTCACTATGGGCTGGTTAAAATTATTGTTGTTTTTCATTTGGGGTTACACGGAGATTGTTGGAGCAATTTCCTTGCTCAAAATGATTTTGAAGATTCGAACCCTCCACAGGTTGACAAACTTGTGGTGAGCAAAGACAAAACTATACCCCCAATACCATACATCATCCTGCTACCTAAACCCTTTCCCGACTCACCTATCGACCTACCCCACTCTGTGACCAAGGATGTCGAGACTGTTAAGACTATGAGAAAGAAGCCTAAAGCCAAACCTACTACAAATTCCAAGGGAAAAAAGAATGCCCATTTAATTTCTCGGATGACGAGGAACAAGCCAAAACCTCCTGTCAATCCTAACCCTATCATGTTAAGTGAAGACTCCAACTCGGAAGTGGAGCATTTCCTGGCTAGCGAATACCCCTATTCGGAAGGTTTGTGTGTCGAACCCTCGTATGACTTTGTGTCAAACTTACCCCCTTGTCTACAGAAAGACCCTAACTACCCAGGCATTAAGCTGCCTTGTGAAGCCCTCGGTCATTCATCCAAACCCTCTCCTGCTCTGTCGAAATCTACAGTGCCACCTTGTGATCAGTGCAGCTCGTGGTTAGAAAGATATTATCTTGATGTGCCAATTCTACAGTCAAGAATTCACTCTTTGGAGGACTAGGTTTCACGGCTTACCAGTCAAAAGGCTAAGTTACAAACCACTGATAAGAAACAAAGAATGACATGCTCCATTTTGTTTAAAAATGTGGAATTAGCTACAACGGTCGTGAATTCTAAGTTGGCATAGTTTGAGCATCCTCACAGGTATGTTTTGATATCGCTTGTTTATATAACAAATTCGAAATTGATTTTGAATAGCTCTGATTAAATCGTGGATTTGCTCTGTCACACTGTATGCATTCTATACATAGTTTTGTTTTGATTAAATGGAAGTTCGTTTTCCCAATTTAGCTCTCATTGGATTTTCATCGATTCGATTGATCTTGGTGTGTATTTGATTGGTTTTATTTAGCTAAAATGAATGCTCTGCTATTAATTGAAGTCGTTTGTATCTATTCTAGACACAAGTTGTTTCTCATATTTCAATTTTTAACACAATCACATTTTGATTTGTTCTGGTTATAATGTATACGATATGATTGGCAATAATGGTTAATTGTTACGGTTTTGTGTTCCACATGACTTTCGACCAACTCGAATGCAATTCGGATTATTTTCAATGTGATTTTGTACAAATTCACCCAAATCGTGAATAGATTCGACTCATAACAGTTATAACCATCCAGTTAATTCGCATTGGTTTACTCGACTATATTATCAGTTCGATTCATATTGCAATGAACATGCTGTTTGAATTTGATTCAAAGAACGAAATTGATTGTATCTAGATTCACGATTTGTTTCTATATTAAACTCAGTTGTGATTTGTTTTGATTATTTGCCCAGTTTATAATTATAACCTCTGTTGATCCTATTAATATTGCGATCATGATTTATCGATCCTGTCTTTTGATTGTGCAAGGATCAATCACGAAATTGGTTGGGTCGATGTTGTTACGTATGATTTCGTTTACACATAATCGAAACAATTATTTCCATCCATGTATTTGATTGAACGATATGAATCTGTTGTTATATCATTATAGCTATGACAAGTGGGAAATGTTTGTGTTGGATTAGATCATATCACATACGATATGACTCATTATTGATTTCATCTGGATATGAAACAGTCTGGTTACTGTTTAACCCGATTTTATGGAAACTGAAAAACAGAGTATTCTTACCCCTGTTTTCGATTGAATCGCTTTTGATTTTGTTTAATCTTGAATGATAAAATTAATAAATTCATTAGTGATTCGTTTTAAATGATCATTGGAATAAAATTGATTTTAATTCTTTTAAAAAGATTTGATTTGATTTCGATTCTGGTCCTGTATGTTATTTTAGACTAGCTACAAAATCAGATGATTCTGTAGCTAAGTCTATAGGATTAGATTTTTATTGTTTTGTTAATAAAATATCTTTCTAACTTGTTATTTTTGGTCTATTGTAGATGAATTCGAAATTGCAGTGGATTTGATGAGCAGTTAGGGGATATTTGAAATATTCTGATGTCATTTTAGTTTCCTAG
>ML783101.1:247657-263344 GCA_009831015.1 Picea engelmannii
ATCATTTTTGTAATAATGATCATCCTCATTCGTGGGAGAACAAGGATATGGAATTTTAATACAGACTGAGGCAGAATTTGGTGTTTTGTTACAGCTTTAGCTTCTCATGATATCAATATTTTGTTTCATGTTGTGTATATCAACTTGTATTTGGTTAATGACTACTTTAGCTATCTTAATCATTTTCAAATGATATAATTTAATCACTGTAATCCATATCTGATTTCTTCCAAGTATTTAAAAAACATAGCAATTGCTTAATGCAGTTTGTGGATGACAGATTTCTCTTCTTCATAAGTTGAATTATTAAGTATAAGTTTTTGCATAACAGGTTTCCCTTATTGCAGAGATTTATAAATCATATAATTGTTATGATTTTTTATGTCTTGATTGTCCTGTTAACAACTCAAAGAGCAGCGCAGCTTATCGTTTACAAGAAGCTTTTGGATTAACCGGTGCGAGTTTCCTTCCTCCGACCAGCTTCGAAGTCATCACACACAGGGAAAATTAGGAGTGTTTCCAGGTCATTTTGTCATTTGACTAGTATATTTATTAATAGCTTAATTCAGATATTAGTTTAGATAGATTTATAGGTAGAATTAGTATATTAGATTGTTTAATTTCAGTAAGTTTTATTTCTTATTCATAAAATCATAAAAATCAAAAAATATCTTTGGCTGGCTTAGGGCAGAAAGCAAATGAGTTTTACAGGTTTTATTCAAATCTGCAATTTGTAGATACTATATATTTGTGAATAAGTTGTAATTCAGTTAGTAATTAGACATTTAATTGTTAAAGTTAGTGTAATGGTAATTAGTAGATTGTATATATAATAGTTAGAGTAGTTTATATTTAGTTTTAATTTAATTTAGTAGTTTGTTTTAATTAGTTTAGTGTATTAGTTTGTTTTGATTTATTGTTAGTTAGTTTAGTTTCTTGTATTTAGTTTTAGTTAGTTTGTTTTAGTTAGTTTTAGTTAGTTTTATTTGTTTTAGATAGATTAGTTAGTTTAGATTAGTTTTCTCTTTGGTTTTCTTAGGACCTTAGAGCAGCCAACGGAGCCGTTAAACCCGTCAGGGTGTTTCATTCCAAACGACTTGGGTTATTAGACAACCCCGGACCGGTTCCACTCTCTCAGTTGACGGACGGTCAATTTCGCCCGTCAACACCTACAAAAGTGCATTCTATGATAACCTTACAATAGCAGCCTTTATGGCCTTACAACACGCCTCTTTATAAGCTTTACAATAGGAAAAACCCTAAATATTGGTGCCAAAAAATGGTTTCATATCCATGCATATCATTGGCTACAAATCTCACAAATCTCAGGGTTTTGTTACAACTGACTCCAAGTTGGGTTTACCAGTCGACTACCAATCAGCCTTCATTCGGTCTCTAGTTGTTCATCTCACACCTTCACTTTGACCTCTTGTCGGTTTACTTTCCATCAATATCTTCGACTTCAACTTTACCCTGTCGGCTTCCTCGACCTTCAACCTGTTGTCGATCTACCTCGAATTTGACCTGTTGTCGATCCACCTTGACTTCTACCTCATCTCTATGTTGTTGACCCACCTCAACTTCGACTTTCACTGCAAAGAATATAACAACCCAACACTAAATTCCCCTAAGGAGGGTTTATCTCTTCATCATCTCTTGAATTATTGCTCAAAGTTTTTATTTGTTGGGCCACTCCAAGATGATGGTTTACCTTAGGCAAAACAATTTTGTAGGAAATGGATGGTGATTGATCATTCTTTTCACTAGAGGGTTTGCCTTTATCTTTGTTATTTTACGTGCTACTTACAATGGTCTCTATATCGCCAACATTTATACCAATTTCTTGAACATGAGAGTCATGAATATCACCCTCTTCTCCAAACATAAGTGCATTTATAAGTGAAAGACTGAGCCCAAATGATATTATGTGGTTATAATAAAGGTGATCAAGATCAAACACTATGATCTCTTCTACAAATCTCATGTTAAACTGATCAAAATAGGAAGCATACTCATCGATATTGGAAATTCCTCTTAAAATAAGTTTTCCAACTTTCCAAGGTAGAGGGATAAATTATTTTTTCCTTTTTTCATAAAAAGTATGAAACCATAATTTGTACTTTCTTTCCACTTCTATGATAAACAATTTTTCAGGCACATCATCGAGAAGAAATATAGGTTTTTTTGTGAGAACAAAAAATCCCGATGATATTATAATCATCCATTTTTTCGAGAACCCCCTTTCCATTTAGAAAAGTCGATGCTTCCAAAGAGAGTTTGGAAGTATCATCTCCAAAGAGTAATTTCTTGAATTTAGACAAAAAGTTATTATATACTTCATAAAAATAATAACCAACTTTATGTCTCTACAGAGCTTGATATATCATAGTTCCAGGGTCTACCATTGAATTCACCCTTTTGTTGATACTTAAATCTTTGAAAACATGACAGTACGAGATAGTGAAGATCAGATAGGATGCCATATATAACTTCATTTCAATTTTGAAATTTGTAAGGGTTCTTCAAATAACTCACCTGAATTTTGGATATGTCTTCTAGAATTGAGGCAACATCTTGTAGATACTCTTGTAGAAGTTCAATTCCATTGTTTTTTCCCTTTAGGAAATTTTTGGCCTCTTCTCCTTTTTAAACCAAGTTCGACTCTAACAATTTTAACATCTTCTTAAAAACCAAGGGCACCAATGAAACAAGGGGGGCCCTTTGCAATGGGATGGTTCTTCTAATCTGGACGAATTTTTCAATGAAATAGGTAATGATATCTTTACATTCAAAAACCTCAGGAACGCAATCAATGAGAGATATTCCTGATGTCCACACCTCATTTTTTCTCTATCTGGAAATGTTGAATAGTATTGATAAGACCTGGACCAATGGTAATTTTGGTCTTATCTGGTGAACAGGTTCAAAGTATCCTCGTAGAACTATTGTTTTCTTACGGCCATGTTCATAAAGTTGGAAAACTTATTCATGATATCACTTAGATAGTAGCATGACCCTTAAGTTAGATTTCCTTGTTGAAAGCATTAACTTTAAATTAATTAATTTTCCTCGATATAAACATCATTAATTAACGACCTTTTCATAAATGAATTTAGTAGTTGATTCCATGAAAATATCATTTAATGTGACTCAATAAATGTGAAGGAAGGGGACACATCATGGAGGGGAGTCAGAGTGGAAAGTTTTCAAATGAAAATGCAATTTTGAAAGTCTGAGATGAGTGAAACGACTAAGTATTGAAATCTGTTGGAGAAATTATGAGAGGTAGAAAAGTAATCGTGTGCAAGTCTGGGATAAGAAAAATAAACTAAGTGTCGAACCGGATGAAAAATGAAAAGGGAAATAAAAACAAGTCCATGAATATGATGGAAATGTATAAGTATGGTAGGCAAGATAAAACAAAGAGAGCAGTGTAGGAGGTGTGGGATACACGACCAAGAAATTTTAAGGGAGGGGAAAATGCATGAAAGGAAAAAGAGAGGAAATAAGGGAAAACATATGCCATTCAACAATTGGCTCCAACTGTGGGATGATATCCCCCTATGAGTTGTCAAGGAACTAGAATCTTAAGACCAGGTGTCTTATATGTTGGGAAATGGGGTCAAAATGGTAATAATATAAAAAACAAAAATAAAAATTATGTACAAAGAGAAGAGAGAATCTCAAGAAGAGAAAATTTTCAAGTGTTGTTCGTTGACATGAAACATCAACTTCTTCCCCTTCATATATTTCAGCATACCTGAGTTGAAACCCAAAATTTTCTCAATAAGATAAGGCCCAATCCAAATTTCTTCAAACTTTGTATGCAATGACGACTTCTCTTTTTCCTTGTTCCAGAGTAACACCAATTCACCTTTCTAAAAATTATTAATCGTCACTCTTTGATCGAAAACTTTTTAGAATTTTTGCCTTTGTGATATTTTCTTTAGATCTTCATTTCTTTCTTCCTCCAATTTTAATAATTGATTCAATCTCTTATGAAAAGGGGAAGTATCATTTGTATCCTCAATGTTTATTGCATAAGTCAAAGCATTCAATTCAAGGTTGAGTGGAATTTTGGCTTCTTTTCCATAAACCAATACATAAGGGGAGATTCCAATGTTGTCTTTTGATGTCATCCTTCTTTCGCACAAAGCATCTATCAGCTTCACATGCCAATATTTTTTATTTTGATCAATTGTATTCTTCAGAATGTGGATCAGTGTCTTGGTCATTGATTCAGTAAGCCCAATTCCTTGTTCATAGTAATTAGATGACTTCCCCATTATAATACCAAACTCCCAACAAAAGTCAGTGAAAATTGAGCCATTGTTTGTGATAAAATTATTCGGTACTCCTAATCTTGACAAAACATTATCTTTAAGAAATCTAATCAACTCCTCAGAATCAACCTTTTTCAGTGCCACTACTCCTTCCATTTCGTGAAGTAGTATGTGGCGGTGAGAATATACATATTCCCTTTACTTGATTTCATATTTATTGTCCCAATGACATCCAACCCCTATTGTTCGAATGGTTATTCTACTAATATAGGTTGCAAAGGCATTTCAAACTTCTTCATCTTTCCTGAGAATTTTTTATAGGAAAGACATATTCTCACCATTGCATATGAATCCTTGAAAATTGATGGCCAGGAATATCTTCCCCTTATTATCTTATGCATTGTAGCAGTTGGTGTGAAATGTCCTCCACACATCAGTTCTTGGGCCTTCTTTTCATCTTCACATCTCAATAGCATGCCATCATATTTTCTTCTAAATAATATTTCAGAAATCAACACATACTGACTCTACTTCATCTTCAAATATCTTCTTTCCTTTGGAGTCACCATGATAGGAAATTTCCCGGATATTAAATAAAAGGTAATGTCTTTATACCATTCTGCACTAGATATGGATTTTTGAAGTGAGATTGAAACCACTCCATTCAATACATCACTATCTACAATGAGTTTAAACAATCCTTGTCCTTTGACTACCTTCAAAGGATTGATTTCAACATCATACTCTTGAATTTTAGCTAGCCAATTCGCCCACTTCCCTTCTCTTAATTGTTGATTCAAGAGAAGTTTTACTATTGAAGATGGAGCATATGCTATGAGATGATAATTCAAAATGTAAGTCCAGAAATGTGCCACTTCTTTTACAAGAGATAGATCTTGTTTCTCCAATTATGAATATCTTATCTCATATTCATGGAGGGTTTTAATCATAAAACTTATTGGTAATTCATAACCTTTATCATTTCTCTAAGTGAGGACCGAGGCCACAACACTTTTTGTAGAAAAGGAATATATGATAAAATCTCACTTAAAATCTAGACTAATAAGTACGGGTGCGATAGTGATTGCTCATTTGATATTATTGAAGGAATTATAAGTATCTAAAGTCCACTCAAATATTTGATCCCTTTTTAATAATAAATTTATCAATTTGAAAATACTTGCATAATCAGGGACAAATCTTCTCACAAAGTTCATTTTCCCAAATAATGATTGTACCCCTTTCTTTGAAGATGGAGGATTGAGTTCGTTTATGGCCTTAATTCTTTCTGGATCAATAAAAATTCCTTATTTACTAACAATGTGTCCCAACAAATTCCCTTCATATATAGGGAACAAACATTTCTTTGGATTTAGAGAGATCCCATATGACCTACACCTTTCAAAAACTTGTCTCAAATGATGAATATGTTATTCTCTTTCTTTTGAATGGATGGTTAGATCATCCTCGTAATCCACCATAAATCTCCATATCAAGTCTTTGAATGCATGATCCATAGCCATTTGAAAAGTATCTCCAGTGTTTTTTAAACCAAAGGGCCTCCAAGCATACTCATATGTCTCCCAAGGTGTTATGAAAGTTGTCTTGGGCTTGTCTTCTTTTGCAACTAAAACTTGATTATACCCAAAAAAATCCATCTAACATGGACATACAAGTATACCCGGTAACTTGTTGAAGAAGAAATTCCATTTTAGGTAGAGGATAGTTATGTTTTATGCTTGCTTTATTTAAATATCTAAAATCAACACAGAGCTGAACTTCTCCAGTCTTGTTCCTCACCACTATTGGATTTGAGAGATAATTTGAATGTCTAATGGGATATATGATCCCATCTTTTTCTTAGTTTCTCCAGCTCTTATTTTATCAATGGCTTCAACTTGGGATTCATCATTCTAATTTTTTGCTTGAAAGGATTTGTCCCTTCTCTTAATGGTATAATATGTTGGAATATTGATTTGTCATATGCTTTCATATCATCATGACTCCATGAAAATACATCAACATATTCTTTGAACAAGGCAGTATACTAATCAATTTATTTTGTCGTACAATCAAGCCCAAGGTTTACATGTTTTGGGGAATCCTCGGTTCCAATATTTATTTTCTTTGTTTCTTTCACCTTTCGAGTTGATACTTATTATTTGATATTCTTTTATTGATCATCTCTTGTAAAAAGAGACTCTGATTTTACGCAGTATTTTGAAATAGAGGCAACACTATTATCAATCTCCTCTAAATAATTTTCATTGGCCAAGAAATCATTCAATTCTTCATCATTTTAAAATACCTGAAGGTGTTACTGATTATCGGGCACCGAAGGTCTGAAAAATATTTTGACTTAAAATGAAATTTTTCTTTGAATGTCATCTAGATTAGATAATGAAGTGGCAAGGGCCAATGAATCCGCCTTTTGATTTTTCTCTCTGAGGATGTACTTTTTATTGAATGAACAAAAAGATTCCATTAATTCATTTACTCTTTTGACATATAACTTGAGTTTTTCCTTTTTGATTTTATATCTTTGAATGGCTTGATTTATAATCAATTTAGAGTCGTCAGTTATAATCATGTGTTCAATTTTCATCTCCAATGTTAGGATCATTCCTTGAATAAGTTCTTCATACTCTACTTCATTTTTAGTACATAGAAATTCCAATCTGATAACATGTGGATATACAACTTTATCAAGAATTTTAAGTACAATTACAACCCTACTCCCTAAGCTTGAACATGCACATTTTCCAATGAAATCTTTCAAGATTTCGTTCATCAATCTCATAAAAGTACTTGGAACATTCATCAAATCAAACAGCATGACAAGACATTCATACATTCCTTCATTTGTCTTGAATGTTATCTTCCATTCATCACCTTCCCTCATTCTAATTTGATGATATCCTCTTTTCAAATCAATTTTTGAAAAAAACTTTGCTCCACTCAAGAAATCCATCAAGTCATCCATTCTTGGTAAAGGAAATCTATACCTGATGGTGATTTTGTTTATAGCCCTTGAGTCTGTACACATTCTCCATCCACCAACCTTCTTTGGACTTAACATTGTTGGAACAATGTATGGACTCAAGATTTCTCTAACCAACCCTTTTTCCATCAAATCCTGGACTTGCTTCTTAACTTCTTCATTCTCCTGCGGCGTCAATATGTACATTGCTTTGTTTGGTAAACTCGCTCATGGTATAAGGTCAATGTGATGGATTATACTACTGATGGGAAAAAATGAACAAGGTAAATCATCCACCACTATATCAGCAAATTCCTCCATCATTTCCTAAATTTCCTCTGGTAGATCATCTATCGAAGTACTGGTCAAAATGACTCTAGGTTTTCTCACCACAACAAACTGCATGTCTTCTTCTTTCCTGACTTCATCCAGAAGTTCATTCCCACTCATGAGAAGTATCGTGTTTCTTCTTTCTTCCTTCATCATTTTGTCTTCGATTGGCAACAACATATGTGTTCTACCATTCTTCTCCAAGGTGTATGTGTTATTTATTCCATCATGAACAACATTTTTGTCATATTTCCATGGTCTCCCCAACAAAAGATGAAATACATCCATGGGAAGAACATCACATAAAATATCATCTTTGTAACCCCCTATCTTAAATTCAACTAAACATTGTTTAGTGACTGCTACCTAATGTCCTTTTTGCAACCACGAAACCTTGTATGGGCTCGGATGTGTAATTGTTTCCAATTCCATCTTTTCCAACATTTCTATGGATACTAGATTATTTGTACTTCCACTGTCCAAAATTACCTTGCATACCCTATCCTTGGTCTTGCAAGCAGTTTTGAACAAACTGTTCCTTTGGACTGGATTCTCTATCTCTTTCTCTGGCTTCAAGAGAATTTTCCGCATCATTAAGGATCTTCCGTCTTATGTGTCTTATGCCTCAACATTTAGCCTCTATGCTTGCGAAATGTGAGCTTCTCCTCCTCCATCTCTTCTTTTGTTGAGACACTCAAAATATTTTTGTTCAATATTTCCACAGACAAAACACTTTATTTCACCAGCTCTGCGTCTTCCCTTTCCTCTGACTCACGAAAAAGTGCTCCTATCGGCATATTGTCCTCCTTGTGAACTTCCTCCCCTTTTTGGGTGGTTATGAGGTTTCTTTTCTTCAACCTTGGGCTTCTATACTCTGTCCTGGGAAATTTCTTTACCTCGGCTTCGACTTCTACCTCTGCCCCTTTGACCTTTCTTTCAGACCAATTTTACTTCTGCCTTTGAAGCAATTTGATAAGCATCTTCCACATTTCTGATTGTCACCATGCTCATCTCATCTTGAATTTCATATCTCAAGCCATTCATGTATCTGGCAACTTTTTCATCATCACTCTCATGATGAATTGACCCGATGTTGACTCTGTAAAACTCCTCAGTGTATTACTTCATTTTCATCCCTTTCTGTCTCAAATTTTACATTCTTCGAAATAGATTAATTTGGTAATCTCTGGGTATAAACTTGGCTTTCATCTTTGCGACCATCCTATCCCAGTTTTTGATTCATTGTTTTCCTTTGCAATGCCTGTTAGCCAGTAATTCATCCCAACACAGTGTTGCATGCCCTTTCAGTCTAGTGACAGCATGTTTTACTTTCTTATCTTCTTCGATATCCTCATCATCAAAGTATTTATCCATAGCTCTAAACCTATCTAGTAGCTCCTCAACATCTAAGTTTCCTTCATACATCGGGATGTCCATTTTTTTTGTAGCCCCTATTCTTGAAACAACTTTGAAAAGACGTTCCTCTACAGCATCTTCAGCTACAACTTCTTCTTCTTCGGGTCTGGCTTCATTCTCATTTTTGGATTCACTGACATCTCCAGCATCAACTATTTGTCTATGTGTTGTCTCCATAGCATCCAATCAAACAAAGTTCTCGCATTTCCCTTTCCACGGATGGATCAGGCATGGGTATATCTTGACATCTTCTTGGCAGCATTATTTAAATCTATTCCATGTAGAATTTAAATCACAACTATCCTCTGTCTCTCTTCATAGAAAAAAAAAGTTACTAGCTATGCTCTGATACCACCTGACGCAACACCCCTACCTCAACAAGTTTTGCATGACCTCTCGGTCTAAGGATCATTCTAAATCTCCCTTGAACTGAAATGGCTCCTTGATTCCTGGTTGGAACCTTCACACATGTAACCACAGGTCCTTCTAGGGTTTACGCATGCACAAACAAGCACAGGGCATGAACCTCCACTCCATGTGACCACAACCTTTACTCGAAAAGGCATTTCAGGTTTCGTGACTTCATGATTCCCATTGTTGAGCTCTTCTAACTCCTTTGACTCCTGAAACCCTAAAATGGGCTAAGGGACCTTTAACTAGCTCCTCCCTTATGCCTTAACCATGTGACCTCAGTCACGTCCTGGGGTCCACCTCTGAGCGCATAGAGATTTTGCAACTCATGAGTTCACAATGCAACTTATTCTCCCTTTCCCGAAGTTTGAACTCATGATTTATTTGCTATGGATCGATGGTCCAAATCCTTATATTATTTGATGGCCAAGATCCTGTCGGGATTTCGCGAATCAGGATTTCGTGACTCTTGACTTCACGTCACAACTTTCTCCACACTTCTGAATTCCGAAATGTCGAACTTCAAAGAACTATATCAATGACTCCCATTGATCGATATTTAAGGGTGATGATTCCTTTTGAGCTTGAGAGTGTTTTTATACACTCGGCCTTAACATATCCACTAACCCACTGGATCTAACGGTCCATGGCGAATCGGTAGTTCTCCCTCCAATAATTGTAACCATTCGTTCAAGTTCTTGATGCTCCTAACCAAATAACTCGACACCTCCTTCTGAACTTGATTTTTGCGAGGTGACTACAAACCTCATCCTTCCTTCAAACTCTTCAAATTCTCTATCCTTCCTGAGCTTAGTTCTTACTACAAACTCAAGGAATCTAAGGGATCCTGCCCACACTCCTTACGGCTTCATGATAATCATTGATTATTTGAACTCTCCAACTCTGTGCACTCCTTGTGACAGTATCTCTTCAACCACTCACTGGGTTGGAAAAGTCTACGACTCCAACTCACCTATGCACACCTTGCATGGATCTGTGCTATACTTGCACTCCTACTGGTATGAGAACAATGGTATCTCTCCTGAGATTTTCTGAGGTAAGACTTAGAACTTGTCAACGCACTCCTTGTGGACCCTTGCTTCACTTCTTGCAAGAATTCTCAAGACGAGAAACAATTGAAACTCATACTCTTCCTCTCACAGACTTCATACATTCAACATGAAATCATACATACACACAACATTGAAACAAATGCATAGAAGAGCATATAAGCAAACTGTAAACATACCATTGAATAGATGTAAACATAATTCATAACACCATGAGTTTGGATCAAAGATTTCTTATATTAATCCAAGTGAATTTGTACATGGGTTCTATAGCAACAACTATCTACTCATGCAATCTTCTACAATCTATCTTCTGCCCTGCTCTCATATTCTTCTTGCTTCTAGAGCTCTTACAATTACAATGAGAATAATATTACAATACAATACATACGAGGGAGGTTTCTAGAGTTTTCCCTCCTACAGCTCTAAGCTATCAAATCAAAATAAAGTCTAGAACTACTTTACATTTATTACAATAAATGCCTCCAACAATCAGATGAGAGAAACTGCTCAAGATCTGTGTTACAATCTCCAAACCATAAACGAAAACATGTCTTTTCCAGATATTACATTAATGTTTTATCCTTTCAAATTCAAAATATTCTCAAAATGTGCATTGGTGCATATACAATTGTCCTTCCTCTTTTGCATGTGCTTTGCTGGCAATGCTCTTGCATCATAGTTGTTTCTCCATGTTGACTAGAACACAAAAAATTTCTTTACTCAAGTAATGTGCATATATATCCCCACCCCTTTTTACTTGAGATGGAAATCTTGAGTAATTTCTTGTATATTTCATCCATCTCTGTGTATTTGGAAAAGGTAGGATTAGTGATGAAGATATGCTTGATTTCATGTTGAATGCTTAAGTATAACTATAGTGTCTCCAGGAAATTTTTACCAGTAATGATTCTGTGTATCCCTACAAAATTTGAACTATCCTTTTCCACTGTGATCAATTTTTGTTTGTAATCAGGAAGAGTGATCAATTTGTCATTCAGTACTAACAATCCAGGAAGCCCTTTCTTGTGTAGCACCTCAAAATTACTAAAGAACCTCTACACACCTATGTCCATCACTTGAGATTTTTTTTCCAGCTGCAACATTAAGCCTTTCTTGGTCAGAACCTTCTTGATCTCAAGGATGGTTTCAGTTCTATCCTCAATCTCCAATTCTTCTAGCTCTTGTTTTTTTTTGGAGTTTAGAAATATGATAAGTTCAGTGGCCTCTATGGGTCTTTCTCCCAGTTCTTCCTTGATGATTTCAATTGCTCCCCTGACTTTTTGTACTAATTCATATTCCTAAAAAATGATCTGTATGGAGGGCCATATTTTTGACATGGATTTGTTGATATCTATCCATATGTTTTCCTTAACTTGGGCTGAGGTATTTTACATGGCAGTGTCTTTCCCTAATTGTTGTAACTGTTGACTAAGAYTCTAAGACTTATGCATCTCTTCCTAGTGATTGGACGATGTTGATCAGTCTTAAATCCCTTGATTCAACAGTAGGAACCAAACCTGCCACCGAGGCCCAATTAGACTCTCCAGCATTTGAGGTGGAATGGTTCTCCAGATCTTGCGATCCATCCAATTTATCGATGGGATTTGTGTTTTCTTTTGAAGGTTCTCCCTTCAGGTAGGACTGTTCTTTTCTGTATTTTCTCTTGAGTGGGGCTGGTTTGAGAGATGCAAGCTAGCATAAGCCAACTTGGTAAGAAACATGATTGAATTTCAACTACTGGGAAGGGGCTAAGCTTGGGATAACCTGCTTCTCAAACGTGCAGATAGTAATTCTATACCAAAGGGCCTAGTAATAATACATTAACCAAATGAGCATCCAATTACTACCTGAGAATCTAACTAACAGAAAGAAAAACAAATATGTAACCAAGATCATGGAAATAAAAATAATTCATCTACCATAACATTCATTACATAACAACACAACGATTTATCTTCATCATTAGAGAAAATAACATCAAAACATTGCATTAGATAACTTGACAATAGAATCGATTTTCTCTTACTCATTTACTATATCATTCGTGGAATAGGATAGGAAGTAATTCTTTTCCAACTCCAATCACATACATCTGATGAAAATATCTTATATTTGGTCTAGAAGGACTTCTCAATTCATAGCAATCTCAAAATAATTATCAACAAACCAAAAAAGAAATAGTTCTTACAACAACCATCGACCCTTCACTAATCAGTTGATGTCTCTATTTATAATCTAAAATTCAACCAAAATTGACGGCTAAATACAGTTCGGACCAAACAAAAATCTCCACACGGCGTGGTCATCCAATAGTTTCTTAGATAGTCCATCCAGGATATTTCTTAAAAAGGATGACTTCTTTCATACTCAGGCCAACAGATCTTCGCAGGTTTGAGCCCATGGGACTTTGTGTTGTTTGATTAGGGCTATGTATACTCCTCTGATATAGACTGCATGCATTTGGAGCTTCACCAAACTAGATTTTAGTAGTTACAACATAGTCTCATCTTTGATCAGGTATTTCACAAACAGTTATACTCATCTTAGCTTCGTATTGGCTATCTTCGCACATCTTTCAGCCCACGGAAAGTCTCATTCGGTGGGTGTCTTGAGTCGATAACTGATCGGGGACACCACACTCGGAGATCCCAGAAACCTTTATTGTGCCAATGATTCATCTTCTTTGTTCTTTTCAAATCCTTTGGTGAAATCATAGGATGAACTTTGTTTCGTAATCATGGAGGTTTATTTCCTGCAATTAAGATGATGAAGTTTAGCGATTTCAAAGCAATTTTTGATAAGACGTAAATAAATTGAAAAGAATAATACGTACCTGTGTAGCCCGTTAGTTTCATTCATTTAATACTTACTTGATCTCATTTTCTCCTTCAAATGACTTGTGATGACCTGGTTGAAGCCATTGCTCCTTTCATTAAAAGGAGTTATGTCAGCGCATCATGGGGTGGCAAATCAAGTATAGCATCACGAACATTTTAAATAGTCATATTATTTATTCGACCTTTGGTGCCCAAAAGAGATGTCGAAGGCAAGCATGGGCGTGTATACTTCCCAAAGGGTCGGAAACCATAAAAGGAAATCCATTAAATGCTTCCAGAATCCATATTATAAAGCATGTAAAACATCATTAGTCGAATAATGGAGGTCTAGAGCAAGGTCGGGAGGATCGTACCGGACGTTGCCTGTAACTTTGTTTGGCAACGTTTGCATGCTTTGGATTGCATCCACCAAATAGCTATGGTGCGTCGAGTCTTTAATCACCATGTCGTGGGGCACGAGTGTCTTATTTCTACACTCTCTTTCACTCCTCAGTTTTTTCTATAAATTCGGGGAGTTCTGGGGAAAACTTACTCTCATGTCGAGATTGCATTCTCTTGAGTTCTGGTATGGTGAATTTGTCTTGGTGAAGTCCTATATATATGTTCCCCATCCTCTATGGATGCTTGAGTTTTCACATTGTTTCATAATTGGATCCCCTTTCAATAGGGGGTGGGGTCTACGGAGTAGTCGGAGTGCCAGGTCTGAGCCTTAGCATTCCTGGGATTATTTTTTGTTATCCTCCCATGTTATTGAAATTCCAACAAGGGGTGTAGGTCTTGGCATGGAGACGGTGTCAGCATCTCCTATGAAGCTCGGGGTGAAAAAGGATATGTCTAACAGAGGTATGATGAGAATCATGTTTCCTGAGATGAAACTACGGAGAAGAGGGAGGCCCAAAAAGGGTACGAAAAAGGGGGAGGAGGACCACCTCCCGGCTAAGCTAGGCATGCATTCAGTCATTGAGGATCCCATGAGGTTTACCCATTGATCGGTGCCAGTTGGGACTACCAGTAGGGAAGGCCGGAGGGGAAAAGGAGGTGAAAGAGCATCGGTTCTCCCGACGAGAGTTATGCTCAGCAGTTAGAACGGGATAAATAGAAGATAGCCGAACTCTACCAAGAGAACAGAAATTTGTGGTGTCAATTAGCAGTGAAAGATCAGGATATATGGTCGTCATTGGGTCCCATAGGAAGCACGGTTTGGCTGCATAGGTGGCTTCAGGAAGCACAAGATACAATTATGCAGTTGTGTGAGGCACAATGGGTGGTGGGAGAGAAGAACACAGTGCAAGGAATGAGTAGTAACTCAGGGAAAGGCATAGTGGGTGATCTTGTGCCTTGCACTTCTCCTGGGTGATGCTTGGAAAAAATCTCCTTTTGCTCTTCTTTTGTAAATAAATTCATCTTTTTACTACCACCGGGTCAATTGGTCGTGGTGTTGACGTGGCTTAGTTGTATGCGTAGATTTAGCGAGACCCCTTTAATACTAAGTATCGGGAGTATTTTGAATGTATTATGCTTTCTTATGGATGGAAAGGGGAAAATTCACTGTGTTTTCTCATCATAAATCATTAGGTTGCACAAATTATTAGATCTTGTAATCGTTATTGTGGAACTGTGGTTTTGTTGATATGTTTGTTTTTGTAAAATTTATGGTATCAATTGATGCTTACGTGGTTTTATTGACCCTGGATGATTAAAAAAATTTAGCTATAAAAGGAATTCATTGATAAATAAGGATCTTACTTGGGACCTCGCTCGCATCGAAAATACTAAAACTAGATACTACGGGTGTCGACATCAGGTGGTATTGGAAAAAAGGTAAAGTTTTTTTTATTCACAGGTTAACACAATATAATGTCTTCGATGTCTAAAAAATATCGAGGTCGGAGGTCGACAATGTTGCTCCTTACTTTGGCACCATGCTCACTATTATCGTTTTTCTGTCGAAATCGAATCGACCGGCCTTCGACGAAATCCTTCCTGAGGTTGTTCATGGTAAATAAACGATTCCATAGGCCGACACCAATGAAGGTCGGTACTCGGATACTTTGACTTTCCAAACGATTATCACCACCTTTATATTTCACTGATTTCAGATTTCTCAAGTGAATCGGGGAAGCTTTGGGTTGTCGATTCGTGCAGACAATCGATGAAGAAGAGTAAGTGGTACACAAAAAAAAAAATGTTCATAGATTTTTTAGGGTGTGTTGAGTGCTCAACAAATGGTGATTCACTGGGCAAATGCAAAATCTCTGATTCCTCTTTGCTTCCCGTATGCAATTTATTCATATCTACATATATTACAATATATTTATTTATTTATTATATATATATATATATATATATATATATAT
>ML783101.1:269154-293398 GCA_009831015.1 Picea engelmannii
TTTACCTTCAGTAAAATTTTACTATTCACTTTAGGAAACTAAGAATTTTGTATTGCCTCTTCTTGATATATTCTAGCAACTTATTAAATAAGATTTTAAAATTTAAGATTTAGCAGAGTTCAAACTAACATTCACCAGAAAAATTTTGGGCAGAGATCTACTGACCTGGGAAGATTGTAGCCCAAAGGTTGCCACCGCCATTTCATGTAAAATTTATCTGGTCACCCATTCTCCTGGCATCGAAACCTGGGATCAATGAAAGGACATATCCCATTCTCCTGGAATCACCCATTCTCTGATTTAACAGTAACCCAGTTCATTTAAGCTCAGAATTGACTCAAGCAAACACTACACACAAAAAAAAAGGAATATAAAAAAATCAATATGATATCGAATGAAAAGGCTTAGTTAAATTAATTCAGCCACCATAAATCTAGGGTTGTTACACCTGCTATATTAGCAACATTCTGTGCATTGAACTCTGACATTCTTGTCACAACAACTTCTGCAATTCTATCCATCTCAGACCAATAAAGAGATTCCCCACCAATTTTGGACAATGCCCATGCAATATTGGATATTCCCTGAGCAGAACATTGGGGCAAAGAGCCCATAGCAACACTTACAAGCACGTCCATATCCCTCTGCCTGGAAAATGTCAATCTATTACTCTTCATCATAGAAACCTTCTCCATGTTTTTGGCTATTCTATGAAGAGTTGTCGCCATGTTAAAGGGGGTCAAAGGAGAGGGGATTAGACCTTTACTCACAGCTTCAATTACATATTTAACTTCCGTAAGAACATCTTGTGCATTCGGTGCCTCTACCAAATCTGTATTCAACGCGAGCTCTTTCTTCCTGTTGGTTGGTTCTGAATAGCTTGCAATTTTTTTCTCGGAATTCTGACTTCATGGCATCATGATTTTCTCTCAAAGTTTCTCCTCCCAGTCTCTTTATAGCATTCTCCAGTCGGGTATTTACCTCATTGATATCAGAATCATATTTTTCCAAACTTAAATCTGATAGCTTAAACTTAAGGTTTTTCTCCGATATTTTCTTCTTATTTCTTCTACTTTTTTTCTTTTTTTTCTGGGAAGTAAGTCCTCTAGAGTGGTGTTAAGCCCTCTTTCCTGAATTTCTCTCAAATATGAACTCCTTTCTCTCTCATCCCAATCCCCAATATCCATTTCTTCTGCCTCCAATTTACTGTGATTGTGTTTGGCTTTTCGCGATGGAGCCTGAAAGCCCAATGGGTCAATTTCCTCGAGAATCTCTGATTCCCAATCAAAACCCGCTCTATGTTCTTTGCCAACATCAACAATGGACATTCTAATCCCACTACTTTTTCTCTTACATCCCCATGACAACCTTCCACCAAACTGAAGTTTTTGACTCTCAAATAATGCATTACTGTTCCCTGCTGCAACTTGCACATACTTAAATGAAGAGTACAGTGACAAAGCATTCTTCAAAAATATACTCTTTCCAAAGTCTCCCATTTTGAGTGCACATAAAATTATTACACTTCTACAGACAACTCTTATAGATTTTTTTTTATTTTTTTAGTTTATCCTATATAGATTCAATTGCCTCTGGTTCATGCATACTAGCTACCTTGGCAGATTGAAACAAAATGCATTCCGCACAAACTGAAATAACCTTTGCACTCTGACTAATCACACTAGAAATTTTACAAAAAAAGATTGAGCTCATGGATATCAATCCAGTACTTGAAATCCGAGCCACGAGTTCTATAAGAGGAATGTTTAAATCCATCAAAATTGCTTCTTTGGGGAAATTTCCTAATGTATTTTCAATGTTAATGAAGCATACCTATTCCAGAAAAACCCGAGAGTGCATCAAGTGTATATGGGAAAACCCATATCAGAAATGACCAGCAGAACAAGATTCGATTATTGCAGGCCTTGGACGATAGAATTGCATGTTCCGAGTGATATATCTTTAATTCTATCGAATTTCAAAGTTAATTCTATCTTTAATGCTTGCGATTCTCGGATGATGATAGTGTCCTACAAAGCTCATGCCAATGGATTGCATATTTGTCCCCATTCTTTTTGTTAAATTTGTTGTATTGTGATATCTGGTTTCCCGGACTGCTCGCTCCTGAACCTGACAAGGTTACCAAATCTCGAAGTTCCGACTCTGAACACCTCTAACCAGTGCAGGCTTTAAAATCGAAAGAATAACAGAAACAATGTTCGTTCGACTTGCATGTGTTAAAAGCTAGTGATGTTGAGCCTGTAGCTGCTTGGTGGTGTTTACAGTCAAAAGAAAACTCAGCATAATCAGCCTAAAGCCAATCAACCATGAAATGATCATTCCAATGGCCCTGGCAGTGAGCCAAATAATCCCATGCGGATAGAACATCAGTACCCATATCTATCCAAATAATTAGATTATTCCAAATAAGGAGAGTGAAGGGAACGTGGGTCACATGCAAGCCCCACGTTGCCGACTTAAGAGTCTTGGGGCAAGTGGGTGGCATGCAATCCCCACATTGCCAATACAAAGAATATTTTTAAAAGAAAAAAAAATTGTTTACTTTTAATTTGAGTTGTAAATATCGAATTTTAGTTATTTATTAAATTTTCTCTTATATATATCATTTGATGAAATAAAAAAAAATAATAATAAAGTATAATTAGGAAATTAATAGAGTTTAATTAATAAATTAAGTAAAACTAATTAAACTATTAAACTAATTAACTTTATTAATTTTATTAAGAGTTAATTAAAATATTAGTTAAGTTAATAAAGTTAATTAGTTTAATAAAATATTAGTTAAGTTTGAGTAATATAGGGCTAAGAAAAAAAATTATGGAGTCCGCGAGGATCGAACCCCGGACCTCCCCACCGGTCAAATCTTTACAAAGTCCACCTTGCCAACGCACCAAACGATGTGATTTTTACAAATAATTTCACTTATAAATACTTTAGTCGTCATACCCAAGACCACCCACCAAGCGAAGCGTCTTAAGAAGAACACTAACGCCGAAAGGTAGATAGCGTTGGTGAACGCCGAAACGTGGCTGACAGTTGTGGATAAGTATTTAGATGCCACGGTTTAATCCTATTTAATCATTTAAATCTGGTAATTATATATCCCTATAGCAATTTTTTTTGTGATTAGGTAAATGTTAAAAAGTAAACATGTTAATGGATGCCTTGATAAATGCGAGAAAGTTATGAACAATAAATCGGACCCATTGATTTTGGAGGATGACTAAGAATATGCCAGCATCTTTAATGCATAGCCATCAGATAATGGTTTAAGGTTAAATAAGATTAAAAGATCATTAATTATGCCCATTGTCAATAGGTGTACGCCTTTCAGCGTAAATTAATAAACATAAGGTTGGAAGTCATTTTAATCAAGTTATATGCGAAAAGTTAAAAGGGCTTAGACTAGGACAAGCGGGAAGGAGGCAACATATGCACTAGGAGAGTAAGCATAGGAAGTGGTGGGTAAGGTGCAAGGCTAGTGTAGCTACAGGGAAAAGGAACCAATAGTTATTTTTTTGTAGGGGCGAAGAAATCAAGCTTAGATGCTTAACCCTAACCCTAACCTAGCCAATCCCCTAATGGAGTAATGTCTGTTTACAGACAAGTAAAGAAAACTTATGCCTAACCCTATTTCTGGTTTGAGTAGCACCAATTTGAAACATCCTAGAACTCACCCTGACAACTCTGGTTGATGTAGGTCAAAGCATACAGGATGGTCAGGACTCAAGGGAATCGAGGCAGGGGAGCATCTTCACAAGCACCGCCAACACCACCAGCGCCACCACCACCATCGCCCGAACTAGCCCTCATACTGCGCTTGTTGGAAGCCATCAACGAGACTTTAAAGGGGCAACAACCAGCACGGACTGAAGTGGAACCCCCACCATCTAGAACGAGTAATCCAGACGCGTCAAGGGATTCAGGGGGAGGACCTCCACCGGAATACATCATGCGGGAATTGCAAAAGATCAAACTTTTGGAGTTTTCCGAGGGTCGTGCCAGTGAACGCACGGAAGCATGGTTGGAAGGCATGACAAGGTGTTTTTCCTTAAGGGACTATGCATCCAACTCAAAGGCAAAGATCACCATTTTTTAGTTAAGAGACAGCGCCTTGAATTGGTGGGGCAACCTGGAAAGACAACTGCACCTTACCCTAGACACAGTCTCTTGGGAACTTTTCGAGGAGAGGTTCTGAAGGAAATATCTACCAGCATACTACGAGGAACAACAGGTAGGGGCATTTCATGCCTTAGTACAGGGAAATATAACTGTAGAAGAATATGAGATCAGGTTTATGGAACTGGTCAAATATGTGTCGTATATGGATAACAACCAATGACAGGAAGAGCGCTTCATCTATGGATTGAACCCTAGGATAAGAGCTATGGTGTGGATGTGGAAACCGTCTTCAGTGGCGAAGGCAATGGAAAATGCACGTTACACGAAATAACACATGAACTTGACCGGGGGTACAAGACCAACATTTTTGCATCGCCCGGGGTTCATAGGAAAGGCCCGGAGGACATTTCCTAGGGGAGGGGGCTCAAGGCCACCACCATATGGTAACAAATTCGTGCCAAGGACAGTAGCTGCAGGGATTTCAATGGCAGCGAGTGCAGCATATCGTTCATCGCCAACGGTGCAGACAGGACCACGACCATCTCAGGGAACAACGAGTAGGGGCAGGGGTTCTAGGGGAAGGAACTCATTTCAGAGACAACCACATAACAGTGCACAGGTTCAATCTTGTGTTACCTGTTGGAGGTGTGAAGGACCCCATTACTAGCGTGACTGCCCAGAGTTACAATCAAGGTTCACGCATAGAGAAGGAAAGACGCCGATGGGGAGAGAAAGTAGCAGCCACCATATTTACGTAGCAGTTAATAACCGCTAGACCGAACATCAATCCACGGTGGTAGAGTCATCAGGTACGCTAAATCATATCAATATTAAGATTTTGTTTGATTCTGGTGTGATAGATAGTTTCATTTCACCATCTGCATTAGAAAAGAGTGGGTTGGCAGCCTACGAGCACGATGACTTTAAACAAGTCGAGATGGCTTCGGGGGAAAAACAAGTAGTAGGACCTAGTGTCGATAATTGTATAGTAGACCTGGGAGTGTGTACTACTAGGTTAAAGGTATACATCACTTCTCTTGGGGCGTATGACCTAATCATTGGAATGGATTGGTTAGCAGCTCATCGAGCTTTGGTAGATTGTTTCGCAAAGAGGGTGCTTTGTTTCGATGATGAAGGAAGACTAGTAGATATCCAGGGTGTACATAGAAAAGTGTCGTTACTCTTTATATCCACTATGAAGGTTAAGCGATGCTTGAGTCATGGGTGTCGACTTTATGTAGTGGAAGCAGTGAATGAAAGGAAGGGACCCTCATTGGATCAGTACCCAGTATTGTCAGAATTTCAGGATGTTTTTCCAAACGAGTTACCAGGGTTACCTCCTGAGAGGGAGCTTGATTTTACCATTGAGCTAAAACCTAGAGCAAAACCAATTTCCAAGACTCCGTATTGGATTACAGTGTCGTAACTTTGTGAATTGCAAATGCAGTTGAAAGAGTTACTGGACTTAGGGCTAGTAAGGCCCAGTGTCTCACCTTGGGGCGCACTGGTAATTTTTGTAAAGAAGAAGGATGGATCCTTACGACTGTGTATAGACTATAGGGACTTGAACCGTGCTATAGTGATGAATAGGTACCTGATGTCACGAATAGATGACCTCTTCGATCAGATGAAAGGAGCAGCGGTATTCTCAAAGATCGATTTGCGATCAGGGTATCATCAGCTAAGGATTAAGGAAGGTGATATCCCAAAAATGGCCTTCCGAACTCGGTTTGGACATTACGAGTTTGTTTTAGTACCTTTTGGATTGACAAATGCGCCAGCAGTATTCATGAGCCTCATGAATGGCGTATTCCGGAAGTGCTTAGACCATTTTGTAGAAGTCTTTTTAGATGAGATCCTCATCTATTCCAAGAATGAAAGAGAACATGAGGAACACTTGCGAATAGTGTTGTCCTGCCTTAGAGAGAAAAAATTGTATGGGAAGCTGTCGAAGTGTTCCTTCTTCCAGAAAGAGATCCACTATTTGGGTCATATCATTTCTGGAAAAGGAATCTCTGTGGACCCAGAAAAGGTAAAGGCCATTATGGAGTGGCCAGTGCCAAAAAATTCTCATGAGGTAAGAAGCTTCATGGGGCTAGCAGGTTATTACCGGAGATTTGTAGAAGGATTCTCAAAAATAGTGAAACCCATCATCACCTTGAAATTCAAGGGGGTCAAGTATGAATGGACAGAAGAGTGTGATAGTGCATTCATTGAGCTTAAGAGGTTACTAACAAGTGCGCCAATTCTATGAGTGTCAGATATGGAAAAGGACTTCACAGTCTGCATGGATGTCTCGAAGCAAGGGTTGGGAGCCGTGCTAATGCAGGATGGAGGAGTGATATCTTATGCATCAAGGAAGTTGAAGAAACATGAAGATTTATACACGACTCATGATTTAGAGTTAGCAGTTGTAATGCTAGCTCTGAAACTTTGGAGGCACTATCTTGTGGGGTGAAACTTTGAGCTCAAAACGGACCATCAAAGTTTAAAACATATCTTCAATCAAAGAGATCTGAATGTCAGGCAAAGGCGATGGAGTGAGTTTATGAGTGAGTACGATTTTGGTATTTCATACATCAAGGGGAAGGAAAATGTGGTCACAGATGCCTTGAGTAGGAGACCAAGTATCTTCTCCTTGGTAACCTTAAAGGTCAATCTGAAGGAACATGTGTTGACACAACTCCTAGGAGACAGTTGGTATTTAAAGGTTACTTTAAACCTCCAGAGTGGGAGGCAGTTAGATCCAAAGTATGAAGGATATAATCTGGAAACAGATGGATTGTTAAGATATTGAGGAAGGATGTGCATTCCTAAGAATGGGGATATTCGAAGCATCATACTGAAGGAATCCCATAGATCACTTTATTGTGCGCATCCGGGAGTGAAGAAGATGTACGCAGATATGAGGAAGCTCTTCTTCTAGGTGGGCATGAAGCATGATGTAGTCCATTTCATCGCCAAATTCTCGGAGTGTCAACAAGTGAAATCCAACCACCATCACCCAGCAGGCCTCCTACAACCACATGATGTCCCTATGTCCAAGTGGGAAGTCATATCCATGGATTTTGTTGTGGGGTTGCCACTCACATCTCATAGACACAATGCCATTCTTGTGATAGTGGATAAGTTAACCAAGAGTGCTCATTTCATTCTGGTTAGAGACACTTACGATGTCACTGATGTGGCACGTGTGTTTATAAGTGAGGTTATCCGTTTGCACGGGAGACCTAAGAAGATCATCTCAGATAGGGACTCCAGATTCACTTCTAGGTTTTGGATAAGTTTACAGTCAGCGTTGGGGACTCAGTTGAACTTAAGCACAGCTTATCATCCTGAAACAGATGGGCAGACTGAGAGAGTAAATCAAGTCATGGAAGACATGATTAGGATGTATGTAATGGATAATCAAACCCAGTGGGAGAAGTACCTACCATTGGTAGAGTTTTCCTACAATAACAATTATCATAGCTCCATCGGAATGCCACCCTACGGAGCTTTTTATGGGAGGCCATGCAGAACACCATTGATTTGGGATAGACTAGAAGACCGAGTAACAGTTGGGCCAGAATTGATTCAAGAAATGGAGGAATAGGTGATTCAGATTAGGCAGAGACTAAAGCAGGCACAGGATAGACAGAAAAGTTATGTGGATGCACACAGGACCGACCGAAGTTATGAAGTGGGAGACCAGGTTTTCATTCGTATTAGGCCTAATAAGAGTACCATAAGGTTCGGAAAGGGGACAAAGTTGTCACCTCATTTTATAGGACCATTTAGGATTGAAGAGAAAATTGGACCCGTTGCCTATCGTCTCGTACTGCCACCCCACTTGCATAAAACTCATAATGTATTTCATGTATCTGTTTTACGTCATTATGTTGTTGATGAATCACATAAACTAAATTGGAAGGAATTGCAGGTATCGGACGTGGGAACCCTCACGGTAGAACTGTTACGCATATTGGACCGTAGAGTCCGACAGCTCAGGAATCGTCTGGTAGACCAAGTTAAGGTCCAGTGGGACAAGTATAGTCCAGGATCTGCTACTTGGGAAGACATCGAGACACTACGGTGAGACTATCCCTCAATATTTTGACCACCTCGAGAACATGTTTCTCGAAGGTGGGGTGTATGTAACACCACCTTTGACTTAGACAGCCAGGATTGCCTGAGGCCTATATACTTTATTTACTAAGTCACAGTGAAACTATTAAGTGATACACTTAAACTTTAAAAATTTATGAACTTTTCTAAATGTTTAAATGTTATTTGATGATGATGTATGTGATGCGATCTACTATGTGCATGTAAATTTTATGAATGTTTAAATGTTATTGATGACGATGTATATGATGCGACACATTGTGAGAATGAAGAATTTTATGAATGTTTAAAATACTATTAGAATGATGTTGGATATGATGCAATCTATTTGGGTAAATGATAATCTTATGAATGGGTGTCAAAAAATTGAATTATGGGATATTATGAGATCTATTTCTAAGTGGAAAACTTTGATGTTAATTTATCGGTACATGGATACCAAATTGAAATGATGATAGTATGAAATTACATGATGATAATGCATAGAAATGTATGAGTTTGTGTTACAGACTAATCTGCAGGTTATGGGCTATGAAATAACCAAGGGATAATGATGATGAAAGTGGATATCAACACCACTAACCGAGAAACATTATGGTATGAATATTGTATGTGAAATTTATATTGGTTTGGATATATTGCTATGATATGTGGACCAGTGCATGATTTCAGGTGATGACACTTCCCAAAACTGAATAAACGATGACAAAACCTCCAGCAACACGGTGCCACTATATATTCCATTTGTAGGGTGTGGACCCTAGTCCTATTAGGAGGGGTGGAGGCATTTCCCACCGTGTATCCTCCATTGTAGGGTGTGGACCCTAGTTATGATTAGGAGGGGTGGAGGCATTTCCCACCGTGTATCCTCTGAAACCTGATGTCATGGGAGAACGGTGCTAGTTCATGCTCCCCAAGACATGTGATGATGACTATCAGATTCCTGCTAGGGAAGCTTGGTCGAGATAGTGACACTTCCACTTACGGGTTCTATTTGGAGTTTGGTCAATATAGTTGACGCTCCAAGATAGTCTAGTAGAGGAAGGATAGGAATGGAGATGGAAGTAGGTTAGGGAGGAAGGATGAGTAGTAATAGTTGAGAAAGTATGGAGATCTGTCTTGTTGTGGAAGTTAATGTTTTCCCTTCAAAAAAAAAAGAGAGAAATGTATATATATGAATATTCATAATTTCATCACTAAACCACAGTTGTTTAAAATAACATTGTCGAACCCGATAATAGTAATTAAAGGATTTCTCAAACAATTGATTGGTTTGTTGTCTTTTATAAAAGACTAGCCTTGCTGACTGGACTAGATGCATACATAAAATATTAAAGGATGACAGTTTGATTATTAGTGCATGCACGAGAATTGTATGTACTAGCTACACATGCAATTATTGTAAATATACACTAGTATGTATGAGTTTTCTTGACTTACTTACTAATAATGTCGGTTACTTGTTATGAATGTGTGAACCATGTTTCTTGTCCTTTGTACCATAAGATACCTTAACTTTGGGACGAAGTTTCCTGAAGGGTGGGTGTATGTAACGAACCTTCTTAAATAGGTGTATATGATAATTAATTATAATTAATTTAATAATATAATTGTCCTAAAAGATTAGCTAAACCATAATCATTTCTTAAAATAACATTAACTAATTAATTATTATTAATTAGTTATTCATGATTGTCAATGATTAATTTAAGTATTAATTAACTCATTAATTAATAAGGTAAATAAATAAAAGGAGGATAATAAATTATGTTATTAAATTAATTTGCGTATCCAACAAGGGATAACATATTAAATACACGAGGATAAAATAATAAAGGAGGGATAAGGGGCATTAAGGGCGGGAGGATAAGAAGGTAATAAATGAGTTAGGTAGGGAGTAAATGAGGGGGGGGGGAGTCGGTGAAGGAGGGATGAGGAAGGGAAGGAGGTGGACGGGAGGCATTCTACGGGAGGTTGGGGATGGATCTAGGGAGCTCGAGGATTTGAAGAAAGAGGTGAAATTTTGGGAGGGGGATTGTATCAGTGCATTGGGGTTGCTGGGGGTTTTGGGCACGGGGGCCAGGATATCCATTGATATCCTGGAGCTAGGGAGTTACCTAGTTGGCAGGGAGGAACTAGGTTTTGGGCAGTGTTTTACGGTGCAGCCGCGGTCAAGAAGGAATTTGGACAACGAAGGGTTATTAGCATCAGGTTCAGGTATTTATTTAAAATTATGCATTGTTTTTCATTATTTTTAATTAATTTTATTATTATTGATAAATTTGATTGCGAATGTGCTAAATGAAGGAAACTCTTAAATTTTACTGTTGTGTTGTAAATAAATGGTTGTTTAATTAATTCGGCCATTACACCATTACCTTTATTGGGGGCTTGTTCAGCCATTTTCCCCGACGGTCTAGTCAAAAGGAGTCCTCTCCTAGGAGGGGGTTGACTTTATTTTATTACTAGAGAGGCTTGGCCTTCTTTACATCCTTTCATCTGAAATTCTTTCATCTTGGCCTCTTCAAAATTCTCCATAAGGGTTTGCTTGGCAGCTCTTTTTACGAACACGAAAATAGAAGCCGGAAGCGTGTTGGCATAAACCTCAATCTGTGATTCTTGAGTGGGTTTCGCCATGGGCTGGAACTTGTTTAAGAGGTCATGAATCTTTGATTGAAATTGTTGACCCTTTCTTTTAGGTTCATGGTGGTTACGAATAACTCAGCCATCAGGGCTCCTGTAGTATTTTCTTCCTCAAATTTGTCTAGAAAATCCTTTTGGAATTTAGTCCAGCTAGTTATAGATCCTATCAGCAAATTAAAATACCACGTGGAAGCATAGTTTTCAAATGTGTAGGGAAAAAGTATACATACTACGTCTTCATTTTGAACATTCATAAGTCTGATCACAAGTATGAATTTCTTCATATGGTCTTCAGGAAAGCCTGAAGTTTCAGGGTCGTACTTGGGGAACAGTTTTTTCGGGTGTCGAAGAAGATTGTGTACTCATCCAGGGATGGCCACAACGTCTCCATTCAACCAAGGCTGGTTGTATTGAAGTGGAACTTCTCATTCCTCCTCACAATCGTTGTTCCATTTCATATCTTCGGAGTCGGAATCAAGCTCTTCTTCTTCTTAAAAGTCGTCAGGCTCGGGGATGTCGTCGGTTGGCATTTTGTGGATGAGATAAATAGGTTCTTGGATTTCGGTGATTTCAAAGTCTATTAAGTCTTCGACGGAGTGTACGAAAACTTCATCAGGAGTGCTAACCACCGATCTTCTAATTTCTTTTCTCCGAGGGAGGATGGGAGTTAAAGACAACGTGTCGATCTATCGGGCATAGGCTATGGTGATTATCCTGAATTGATTCACTTCCTCGTGAGGGAGGGCGTAGGGTATTTCAGGGTGAAAAGGTTCTTCCTTGGACTTGGGTGAGTTACCCTCTTCGGGAGTATTTAGTAAGCATGCGTTGTTTGTTGCATGACTATCCATGCATGTGGACTGTTACAAATCTGTAGTTTGTTCAAAAAGTTATATAAGTTATATATTCAGCCATTCATTCTCAGGCCCTCCTTCTAGCGTCAATTTCATTGATGGGTCTTAAATCCATTGATTCAACAGAAAGAACCAAACCCACCACCAAGTCCCAATTAGACTATGCAGTGTTTGAGATGGAATGGTTCTCCAGATCTTGCAATCCGGCCAATTTATCGATGGGATTTGTGTTTTCTTATGAAGGTTCTCCCTTTAGGTACGACCGTTATTTTCTGTATTTTCTCTTGAATGGGGCTGGTTTGAGAGACGCAAGCCAGCATAAGCCAACTTGGCAAGCAACAGGATTGAATTTCAACTACTGGAAAGGGGTTGAGTTTGGGATAACCCGCTTCTCAAATGTGAAGATAGTAATTATATACCAAAGGCCCTAGTAATAATACATTAACCAAATGAGCATCCAATTATTGCTTGAGAATCTAACTAACAGAAAGAAAAACACATATGTGACCAAGATCATGGAAAGAAAAATAATTCATCTACCATAACATTCATTACATAACAAAACAATGATTTATCTTCATCATTAGAGAAAAGAACATCAAAACACTGCACCAGATAACTTGACAACATAATCGATTTGCTCTTACTCAATTACTATATCATTCATGGAACAGGATAGGAAGTAATTCTTCTCCAACTCCAATCACAAACATCTAATGAAAATAGCTTGTCTTTGGTCCAGGAGGACTTCTCAATTCATAGAAGTCTCAAAATAATTATCAACAAACCAAAAAAGAAATAGTTCTTACAACAACCATCGACGCTTCACTAATCGGTCAATGTCTCTATTTATAATCTAAAATTCAACCGAAATTAACGGCTAAATACCATTCAGACCAAACAAAAATTGCCATGTGGCATGGTCATCCAACAGTTTCTTGGACAGTCCATCCAGGATATTTCTTGAAAAGGATGACTTCTTTCATACTCAAGCCTACATATCTTCACAGCTTTGAGCCCATGGGACTTTGCGTTGTTCCATTAGGTCTATGTATACTCCTCTGATATCGATTGCATACATTTGGAGCTTCACCAAACTAGATTTTAGTAGTTACAACATAGTCCTAGATTTGATTGAGTATTTCACATATAATTGTACTCGTATTAGCTTTGTATAGGCTATCTTCGCACATATTTCATCCCACAGAAAGTCTCGTTCAGTGGGTGTCTTGAGTCGATATCTTATCGGGGACGCCGCACTCGGAGAGCCCAGAAAATTTTGTTTTTCCGATGATTCATCTTTGGTGTTCTTTTTGAATCCTTCATTGAAATCATAGGATGAACTTTGTTTGGTAATCGGGGAGGTTTCTTTCCTGCAATTAAGACAGCGGAGTTTAATGATTTCAAATAAATTTGTGATAAGACGTAAATAAATTGAAAAGACTAATACATACCTGTGTAGCCCACTAGTTTTAGTCATTTAATACTTACTTGATCTCAGACACTCCTTCGAATGACTCGTGATGACCTGGCCAAAGCCATCACTCCTTTGGTTAAAAGGAGTTATGTCAACGCATCATGGGGTGGAAAATCAAGTACAACATCATGAATGTTTTAAATAGTCATATTAATTATTCGACCTTTGGTGCCCAAAAGATACGTCGAAGGCGAGCATGCACGTGTATACTTACCAAAGTGTCAGACAACATAAAAGGAAATACATTAAATGCTTCCAGAATCTGTATCATCAAGCATGTAATACATCATCAGTTGAATAACGAAGGTCTGGAGCAAGGTCAGAAGGTTCGTACCGGACGTTACCTGTAACTCTGTTTGGCGGAGTTTACATGCTATGGATTGCATCCATCGAACAACTATGGTGCGTTGATTCTTTAATCACCATGTCATGGGGCACGAGTGTCTTATTGGCATGCTCTTTTTTTCTCCTCTCTTTTTTCTATAAATTCGGGGAGTTCTGGGGAAAACTTACGCTCTTGTCGAGCTTACATTCTCTTGAGTTCTGGTATGGTGAATTTGTCTTTGTGAAGTCATGTATAGATGTTCCCCATCCTCTATGAAATCCTGAGTGGTCACATTGTTGCATAATGGGATCCCCTTTCAATAGGGGGTGGGGTCTGCAGAGTAGCCGGAGTGCCAGGATCAAGCCCCAACATGCCTGGGATTCTTTTTTGTTAGCCTCCCATGTTCTTGAAAGTCCAACAAGGGGTTCATGTCTTAGCATGGAGACAGTGTCAGCATCTCCTGTGAAGCTCGGGGTGAAAAAGGATATGTCTAACAGAGGTATGATGGGAACCATGTTTCCTCAGGAGATGAAACTGCGGAGAAGAGGGAGGCCCAAAAAGGGTATGAAAAAGGGGGAGGAGGATCGCCTCTCAGTTGAGCTAGGCATACGTTCAGTCATTGAGGAGCCCATGAGGTTTACCCACTGGTAGGTTCCAGTTGGGATTACCAGTAGGGAAGGTCGGAGGGGAAAAGGAGGTGAAAGAGCATCGGGTTCTCCCGATGAGAGTTCTGCTCAGCAGTTAGAACGGGCTAAACTGGCGATAGCTGGACTCTACCAAGCGAACAGAGAGATACAACGTTAGTTAGCGGTGAAATATCAGGAGATACCATCCTCTTTGGGTCATGTAGAAAACATGGTTTGGCTACAGAGGCGGCTTCAGGAAGCATAAGATACAATTGTGTAGCTGCGCGAGGCACAACAGACAGCGGGAGAGAAGAACACGGTGCAAGGCGTAAGTAGTAACTTGGGGAAAGGCATAGTGGGCGATCGTGTGCCTTGCACTTCTCCTAGGTGATGCTTGGACAAAATCCCCTTTTTCTCTTATGTTGTAAAAAAATTCATCTTTTTACTGTCACCGAGCCGGTTGGTCATGGTGTTGACGTGGCTTAGTTGTATGTGACGCAGATTTGGCAGGACCCTTTTAATACTAAGTATCAGGAGTATTTTGAATGTATTATGCTTTCTTATCGATGCAAAGGGGGAAATTGACTGTGTTTTCTCATCATAAATCATTAGGTTTCACAAATTATTAGATCTTGTAATCATTATTGTGGCATTGTGGTTTTGTTGATATGTTTCCTTTTGTAAAATTTCTGGCATCAATTGATTCTTACGTTGCGTTATTGACCCCGTATAATTAAAAACATTTAGTTATAAAATGAATTCATTGATAAATAAGGATCTTACTTGGGACCCCGCTTGCGTCGAAAATACTAAAACTAGATACTACGGGTGCCAACATCGGGTGGTATTGGAAAAAAGGTAAAGTTTTTTTTATTCGCAAGTTAACACATTATAATGTCTTCGACGCCTATTGGAGGTTGGTGATGTTTCTCCTTACTTTGGCATAGTGCTTTCTATTACCTTTTTTCTGTCGAAACCGAATGGATAGACCTTCGACGAAATCCTTCCTGAGGTTTTTCATGGAAAATAAACACTTTCATCGACCGACGCCGATGAAGGTCAGTACTCGGCTACTTTGACTCTCCAAATGATTTTCACCACCTTTATATTTCATCAATGTCATATTTCTCAAGTGAGTCGGGGAAGCTCTGGGTCGTCGATTCGTGCAGATAGTCGACGAAGAATATTAAGTGGTACCCAAAAAAGAAAATGTTCATAGATTTCTTAGGGTGTGTTGAGTGCTCAAAAGACGGGAACAATGATTTAAATTATTTCAATGTCTTTACCTCTTCCTGTAATTTTCTGATTTCTTCCCCTTGTATGGACATATCTTCCATGGATTTTACAAGTTTGTGAGATGCATTTGAGACTTGTACTAGGATTATTGATGGGATTGTTGCTGGAATTTCTACTGATGTGGACCCTTATGCTATTTTGATTCTTGTCATATGGACTACCTCTAGTGGTATCATGGCCATATGCACATTTTTCTCCTTTTCTTTTATCAACTTGTCCATTTCTGCTTCCATTTCCCTTATTTGTGCATTATGTTCCATGATTAACTTTAACATCTATTATTTGTGGCTTTCAGTCTCAGCCACTTCTTTGGTTTGTGAATCTTATGTAGCTGGAAGATTTAGTTGCTTTCTAAGAGATGTTATATCAGCATTCTTTTTTTTTAACAACTCCTCTGTTGCTTTTACATTTGTTGGATCATACCCAATTTTAAGAACCAATTCTTCTAATGATTTTATTTTGTTATCCTTGGCCGAAGAAAATATATTCTCCAGATTTAATTGGGACTAGATGTTGTTTAAGGATACCTCTAACTTAGAAATAGTCATTGAGGTATTTTTCAAAGTTGAGAATATCATTTCTCCAGTCTATCTATGCATATCCATCTGGTCCATTGGATGGACATATTTTACATCAAATTCAAAGGCAGTATTTTTGTAATCTGCAATTGTTCTTGGATGGGAAACTTGTGCTTGTAAGAATTCAATTTTCATTATTCCTCTTTATGTGTCAAAAGTTTACAACAATCTATGTTGAGAAGTGGAGGTATGCTTCCAGAATTGAGAGTGTGTGATGTTTTTGAGGAGCTCATTCCTTTGCTTGATATGTTTGTATTTGTCAAAAATGTTTGACTCTTTTTTCCCATGAGTTGATTCAGTTGTCAGAGTAGTATATGGTTTTCTTTGAGATATAGTTGATGATGGAGAACCTGTAAATAGACTACCTGAATGGGTTGAAGAGTGTGGTCCCTCCAAGACTATGTTGGACTGTATTTCTCCCTCCTTGAGAAAATATGTTGTGTGACTGGTTTTATCCCTCTTTCTATACACCTAAAAATCCTCAGTTGATACCTCTGTGACTAGAGGAGAAAAATCCTTCCTTGATCTCTTCTCTACTTTATTTTGGGGTGTATTAGTCTATGAAATGGTTACAAAGATAGGTTGCTCCTCTTGTTCCTGTAATGTGTTCTCCTTCCACTCTGTCTGGTGCATGTATATTTCCACCTCTGGCCTCTGTGTGTGTGTGTGTGTGAACATAATGAGTGATCCTTTGTTTGATTATGAGTTCATAAATGACACCAAATGGGTCATATGCCCAAGTGAAACTCGGAGGAAAACTCATTTGTTTCAAGAGGTTATCCTCTTCTTCTCTTGTTGATCTGTTGTTGCAAATGAAAGTTCCAACCTGGGTTTTGATTCTGATTTGGGATTTATTCTTTGTTGCAATGAAGTGAACATCATATGAATTCACCATTTTCCTTATATACTCTAGTGAAAAAATCCTCATAGGGAGGTATTTGGGCAATCTATAAAGAGGCATCTCTCATCCATATACTCTTATCTCTTTATGGTTTTGGTATAAATACCAATCCCTCTATCTTATCTTGATCAGATAGGTGTGAGACCTTCTAAATTTCTTCATTGTTCCTTGGCTCTGTGCTACTATTTAGCATACAAACAACTGGATGAATGAATTGATCAATGAAGTCCTTAAAGTTGTACTCTATTGAATGTTTCCTCACCAATGAGGTCCATGATTGCACTGACTGTGGGATTCCTTCCTATTTTAAATTCTGAAGTGCACAGGGGAACATTTATTATTGGTAAAATAAAAACATATAGACTAGAACTGAAGAGTATCTAAACATCCCTTCAGTTGGAAACCTGAATAACTGATCATGAATATTATCAGCCAAAAATTGACTGAAGTTGAATTTAATGGAAACTCTTTATTCTGTGGAAAATATGGATAGAAAAACTAAAATAGGCTCATCTACCCATTCATCTGAGTAATAAACTAATAGGTAAGAAATCATGGATATGATCTGTTTGGATTTGATAGTGAAAATGGAAGATGAGTAGGATGGATTCCTCTTGGGAAATTGGGCATCTTCTGGTGGGGGAAATCTTAAAGATCTAGGCTCTTTGGTGGAAAGTCAGTTTCTGGTATAGGTCATTTAGTGATTACATAGAGAATGGGATGGTTGATTCGTTTCTAGGGATCTGCAACATCTGTTCGATGACTTCGGAGATGACTGTGAACAATGTTTCACCAGAGGAGGAGGCAATGGCTCTTTGGTCAGGCAAGTAGCAAGCTTGAAACCTGAGATAAAATTTGGGAAAGTGGTGAGTTTGAGGAAACATGTACAGAGGAAAATTGGACTCCCAGAGTCCAATTTCATCACTCTATTCAAGAAAAATATATTTCATCCATGAGTGCAATTTGAAGAAGTCGAATTCACACCTCCACTCTGTAACTTTGTAATCCTTATCTGCCATACGGATCTGGTCCAGGTCGACCAAAGGGGGAAGGATTGGGTTCTCATACGTTTCTGAATATTTAGCCTTGGGGGCCATAATTGAAAGAGCTTACAGTTAAAATAATGGTGGAGCTATATTAACCGACGAAAAGCTTCACCTATTGACAGTGAGAGGTGGTGGCGGTTGATTTGAAAGTTGGGTTCAATGCAGTATCCACGGTGTCTTTATCATAAAATTGTGTAACATGATGTGAAATGGGGTTTTAAGATATACAACAGATATTCGTTATGGAACAAGGTTGTTACGGGGTGCTTAACGGTCACAGGGAACGTTTTAATTGGATAATGGGTATGTAGAGTAGGAGAGATGGAATGTAGTGATAGGATTATGGTGGCCGGGTGAGGTGAGTGGTATCAGGTTTTGGTTTGGAATATTTCGGAGGGGGGGTCGGCGGTAAGTGGAAATAGGAAGGGGGGTCTAAAATTATGAGGGTGTGCCACATTAGGTGGGACCGACGTAGGGAAAACCACTTTTCGAAACACCCCCCCCCCCCCCCTCCATCGTTAAAGGTAGAAAGGTTTTGGGGTTCGAAAAAGGTTGAGGACTATTGATCTGGAAAGAGGGGGATGTCATCATTGGAGACTTGTGTGGGAGTTAAGCACTACAAGACAAAATGTCTTGTCCACTTGCAAACTTAGTATAAAAATATGTGCCATGAACCTCCAATCTTGTATTTTGAACTTTTACACTATAATTTTATTTTCCTAAGCTAAAATAACCAAAATTTAATCAACTAGGGGTATATTTTGAAATCCCCTTTCAATTTTCTTGAGACAAAAATCACCTAACCTATCTCCTAACCTAGGCATCTAACACATTAATCCAGCTTGAACTCTTGGATTAATTATTACTCTAACCTAATTAATTTCTCCAAGATTAAACAATTTGACCAAATTTATTCTCTAACCTATCAACAACAAATTTAACGAGTTTGATCATGATTAGACAATATGATTAAAACTAATTTTCTTTTGATGGGTTTTTCTTGTTTTTCTCTTTTTTCTCTTTTTCTTTTATTTTATTTTCTTATCTTTTTCTTTTCGTTTCTTTCTTTCTTTTTTTCTTTTATACCCTCTTTTCATTTTTTCCTATTTTTATCTTTTTCTTTTTCTTTTTATTTTTGGAAATCATTTGCAAAATGAAATATTATTTACAACATAAAATGACTGGAGGAAGAAATTTCAATCACCAGGTGATACTATTAAATATAGGGTTATAATAGGTGGTAACTTGACTTTATCACATTGTACATCCTAGCTCCATTTAGATGTTCAAGTTCGTGATTTGCAAACATGTGTCTTCTTCTTCATCATTTGGAGACTTTCATTCCAATGACAGTTTCACTTAAATGGGAGTTGCATGATCCTTTCATCTACAGTTTAAATATAGGTGAAACAATATGTGTCTCATGACTACTCTTTCTCACTCAAGTTTCTAGCATTTTTCATATGTGAAATGACAACAAAGATCTTGTGCACATTCAGGATTCAAAGGAATCATACAAATTATTCATTGGATCTTTCACCCACTTTTTCCCATGTATTATAGTATTTTTTCATTGTCCAAACATAAGGACCTTCATCAAAAATTCATATTTCCATGCTAACAAAATTTGTGTAAACAATAATGAAAACCTTTCCTCACCTATGCAATGAAATCAATAGATCAACAAACCTTAGTGGAAATCCAAATCCTTGATGCCAGATGTGAAGCTTCACAAAACAATAATTAATCCAAATCTAAGGAATCCAAGGCAATTGCATTGAATAGAAAGCCTCTTTCACTGCAATTTTTATTAATCTATAAAGGCTCTTTCACTGCATTTTTTATTAAGCTATAAATATGAATGCATGGTTCCTTATTGTTTTAGAAATGAATTATTAAAATAAAATACAACTCTCATCCTTCACTAAGCTCTTTATCAAAATTTGTAATACAATATTATGTGGCTCACAAATTTGTTTGCAACATTAACTCAAATATGTTATTCTTTCTTTTTGTATCAAACTTTCATGTACATGAGTCATCCTCCAGTAAATTGAAAAATATGCCTCTTTTCCTTTGGGATCTTTTTAAATAACAAAATAACCATGTCAATACCTTTGTTAAGTTAGTAACTTTGTTAAAGGTGCAAGGAGAGGGAACTGATCATTCACTAAAATCTCCATTCGATGAACAAAAATATGCACACTTGTGTGACATTTAAGCTTTATTTCATAGTAGTTTGTAAATTTATATCTGAGAAATGCATTTATCATAAGAATCATTTGCCTTTTAAGTATTGTAGCGCATAAAGAGTGTGAATTATTTTCTCCTTAAATATAAATGATGATTTTTTCCTTGGAAAAAAAATCATATGGATCCTTTGTCAATATAAACTTGAACTATTTATATCCAAGCTTGAAAGCAAAGAGATGGATGGTTTAGAGCATGTGGATAAAGGATTATCATTCATACATAAAGATTCACCTTACCATCTCTTGTCAACAAATATTTGGATAGGAATATGTGTACGATAAAAGATCTATATAAATGAAAATGTTTAATGTCCATGAAAAATTGTTTTCTTTAAATTATTTTACTATTCATAATAGTATGAAAGATCTTCTTATGATCCATGTATCTCCTTCTTCCCTTTAATAATTGAGCTAGCATATTTGAAAAATCAAATCCTGAAAAGTAGTATCTCCAACTACAAATAATAAGAGAAAATATCCAAGACTCAATGAGTAATAAATATCCAGCTATCTTCCCAACCAAGGATACTTTAGTCACACTTGCAATGAAACCACAATATGGAAAACTAATCAATTTTATGCACATTCATATGGTCATTTCAATTTCATCATAATAGTTTTTTATCATTCAACCTCCAACAACCATATATTCAATTCTTTGAGAAAATGATCTACTCGTAGAAACCACAAGAAATAAACCCAAACAAATCTATACCAAAGCAGAATGAAACAAAGAAAATGGACTTTTGCTTCTTATCCAACACCATTTGCTGATCAATAAATCCTTGATACATTTGATAATTGAGCTAGCATATTTGAAAAATCAAATCCTGAAAAGAAGTATATCCAACTACAAATAATAAGAGGAAATATCCAACACTCAATGAGTAATAAATATCCATCTATCTTCCCAAACAAGGATACTTTAGTCACACTTGCAATGAAACCAAAATATGGAGAACTAATCAATTTTATGCACATTCATATGGTCATTTCAATTTCATCATAATAGTTTTTTATCATTCAACCTCCAACAACCATATATGCAATTCTTTGAGAAAATGTTCTACTCGTAGAAACCACAAGAAATAAACCCAAACAAATCTATACCAAAGAAGAATGAAACAAATAAAATGGACTTTTTCTTCTTATCCAACACCATTTGTTGATCAATAAATCCTTGATACATTTCCATCTTGATATTTTTGATGAATGATAAGCTACCAAAGAGTGAGAAAATTATTTCCAATCCTTTGAGGGTCTCCCAAGCAGAAAGAGGCACTATGTCATTGATCCAAGAGTTAGATAAATTTATCTAAGTCCTCATTCAATGTGCAGATCAATACCATACTTACCATTTAGTTTTTTTCACTAAAATCCATCAATCTTATGTTTTTTCCCTAAAATCCATCAATCTTTGGATGCAAAATTGACAAGATACCCATGATTGATATTATGTCACTATACTCACTATAATTCCATTGTGATATGATTCAATTTATATTTTATATATTCTTTAAATGACATAGTTTCATTTATGTTTACATTTGAACATACGATCTTACTCACTCCTCATTGTTAATATGGCACCCAACCTCCTAAATTTGGCAAATGGTCATTGGTTGAAAGATGACAATATGCTTCCACCTTGCCAATCTTAATGAGGCATGGAAACCTACACTTTTCATGACATTGAAACATATTAAATATTTCACTCATTTCAATCTATAACATGCAAATCAATGATCAACAGAGTAATCAAGCACGTAAAAGTGTCAATTGTCATTTTTATGCAAGAATTATAAAAATATGCAATTAAAGTGACATTGAAACCAATTCATGTGAAATTGTTTGACCATAATCATCATCCAAAAAAAGAAAGATTCCATTAAAATGATACCCAACGAGTGATGATAGTTTGACACAAATTTTCAAAAACACTGCATTCATTATAAAAATAAATTGTGAAAACAAATCAATTAATTATTTATCAATTTTCTTAATATTCAATAAATTAAAGTTAGTGTGAGTCGACATTGATTGTTTTGGTGGTTATTCATATGATTAGAGTTGGAATTTCATGGTCAAAAAGTTTTTTATTGGACATTTTGACGACCAAATAGGATACAAAAATTTAATTGGCAATATAATTTTTGAAATGTATTTTTTGATGTTAAAGCTCAAAAAAGTGAGTGACTTCTTGCACTAATACCCTATGGGGATCACTAATACCCTATGGGGATCAAGTACTTGCATGTTAAAAGAATAAAAAACACTCGCTTGACATAGAAATGAAACAAAAATAGGTACTAATTGAAACCAATATATTTATGATTAAAATTAGTACCTTTCTTTTTGCAATATACCCACCCTTGATTCCCTTCAACATTCAAATCCCACTTCGAATGTATGGAAGTTAAAAATTCATCATTTACAATTAAATCTATTTTTAAACCAATTCATTTTTGCAATATATCCACCCTTGATTCCCTTCAACAGTCAAATCCCACTTCGAAGGTATGGAAGTTAAAAATTTGTCATTTACAATAAAAGTTATTTTTAAACCAAATAAAAGCTATGTTTGGAATTAAAAATATGCAATTAAAGTGACATTGAAACCAATTCATGTGAAAATCATTTGACCACAATCATCATCCAAAACAAGAATAAGGGAAAATCTAATCCATTAGTATACTCATCCAAGAAAATACACAACTCATCAAGAACTTATAAACTCGTAACCCTTGAAACATCAAAGCATTGAAAGGAAGGTACATCAAGAAAGGAAAAACTTAATGGTGAAGCTCATGAATTAAAATATTAAATGAGTTTCCCCAAGTCTAATGACATTGGATATTTTTATTAGGGTTCATGATAAATAGAACAACAAACTAGCAAAGGAAACCAAACTAACTTGGGGTTAATTTACAAATCTCCTTTGGTGATCTAATTTACCTAAGGTTGATCACATGAAGTTCGTGGTCGAAAAAGTGGCAATGGGGTGTGAAGGAACACGTGCATGTAGGAATGTGTGTCCATTCTTAGGAACATGCATGTATTCCTAATCATATAGGCTCAATGCTCACCAAACCACCACACACACTTTCCAAGTAGGATTTTTTAGGAATGCACAAATTCATGTATTGATCGTGCACATGCTCAGGAGTGCACACATTTTCATGTGTTGAGCATTCACATGCTCAGGAGTGCACACATGTTCATGTGATGAGAATGCATGTGCTTAATAACATGTGTGCATTCCTAATTAAAATAATTCATCTTCTCCTAAGCAAGATTTTGCATGCATTCCTCAGAAGAATCACGCACATGTTCCTGAGAAGGAGAGAACATGCATTCATGTGCCTAGATCCTTCAATTAGTTTCCCTCTGTCTTAAAATAAAAGATAATGTCCAGGTTCATTCATATGAACATCTAATTTGAATAATTGACTATGTGGGAGACCTTGGAGTCAGTACAAGCCCCACCAAGGGTAACCAGTTAGAGCATCTGAGCATGATAAATGATCATTTGTTACATCCTTGTAAGTTTTAAACCATTTAAGGAACATCCCAAAAAAATTTGTCTTGGGATTTTTCCCCCAAACCTCATAGAGCAGGGGGGATAGTCACTCCCCCTTTTACCACTCCCCCCCCAATGTTCCCAATGCAAGGAAAAGTGTGTGTATCTCATTTCCAAGCCCCTAGGACACATAGCTACTACTAAGAAACACCTAGTGGATCCGACATCCCCAACCATAGGCAAGGCCAACAAACAACACCTTGACCTACACGCGTTACCTCCCAAGTGTATTCTTTATCTCTTTATGGGAATATTATCACCATTAGGGGATTTGTAGAAGTATTTATTTCCCTTAATATTGAGGGAGGGAGGGAGGGATAGAGGGGAAAAGTTATATATATATATGTGTGTGTGTGTGTGTGTGTGTGTGTGTGTGTGTGTGTGTGTGTGTGTGTGTGTGTGTGTGTGTGTGTGTGTGT
>ML783101.1:310817-326959 GCA_009831015.1 Picea engelmannii
ACAGTAAGTTGGATTTCAAAACTGCAAAAGGTTGTTGCACTTTCAACAATAGAGGCAGAGTATGTTGCTGCTACAGAGGCTAGTAAAGAGATGATTTGGTTACAAAGGTTTATGGAGGAATTGGGAAAGAAGTAGGAGAATAGCAGGTTGTACTGTGATAGTCAGAGTGCCATTCACCTTACAAAGAACTCAAACTTCCATTCAAATACTAAGCATATATAGTTGAGGTACCACTTCATACAATCTGCCTTAGAAGATGGACAATTGAAGATGGAAAAGATACACACTAGCCAGAATCCTGCGGACATGTTAACAAAGGGAGTAACTAGGGAGAAACTGAGTTCTTGCTCAGTTTCAGTTGGTCTTCAAGAATGAAGATGAAGATGAGAAATTTTCCAGGTCCAAGAAGGTTCAGAGTCCATCATATGCAGCAGTGGTGGAGTTGTTGAGATCAGTCTCCAAGTGGGAGATTGTTGGTTGTGGAGCCTGATTATCTTCCTGATGCAGAGGTCCTTTGCTTTTAGCCGTGTCTATACCCCATGAAGTATTTACACCCCAGAAGTATGTACACTCTTCCACGCGGGGGAGTGCAGAGGGGGGGTACCCCCTCTGCGGGGTCCGAGGGGTCCATCCCCCCGGCTGGGGGGTCTGGGGGCAAGCGGGCCCCCAGCGGGGGTTCGGGGGCGAATCCCCCGAAGCAAAAATTGCCTTATAAAAGTATATTGTAATTTCATTGTAAATCTAGACCGTTCATTATAAGGTCGCAGATCTAACGGTAGAGATTATGTTAGGGTTTTTTCCCTAGAAGGCAACCCTCTTTTATGAGGGAAATGTATTGTGGCTATGTGTGAGGGTGAATATTGTATTCTGAGAGAGGAGACTGTGAGAGAAAGAAGAGGAAGTTACAGCGGGTTTTGTTGTAGTTTGTATCCCTTCATTTGCTGGATAATAATAAAGGAAGGAACTGGCAATTTCTCTGATGGACGTAGCCCACACTGGGTGAACCACGTAAATCTGTGTCTCTCTTGTATTGTGTGTCTTCTGTGTTTTGTTTCTACATTTGTTTTATTTTATTGCTCTGCGGTCCTGTTTTTTCTAACAAAAGATGTATCTTCAATAGTTTTCTTAGATTTTGGTTGACCATGATTCCTTACTTTGAGTACTTCTGCATAACTCTTTCTATTTTCTTCATTCTTCTTTTCTAGCAACCTAGAGTGCTTCTCTTCATTCTCTATGACTGATGTTAATGTTTCTGTCTCTTCAACATTGTTGTTGAGCTTGACGATTTTACTTCTCAATGTGATGACTTCTTCTTCAAGCTTCTCAACCTCTTCTTCTTTCTTCGTTATCTGAGAATTCGTGACTTGTTTTTCTCTTTTCGCTTCTTCAAGATGAATTTTTAATGTGATTATTTCTTCTTCAAGTCCTTTCTTTTCTTGACAAAACTCTACCTCAAGATAGTTTATATCATCATTTCTTTCCTTAAGATGACTTGTTAATATATTCTCTCTCATTTATGCGTATTCCTTCTGTGATGCTATGTTGGCTTCCAAATATTGTTTTTGATATTCAAGATTTTCTTCAATCTTTCTGGCTTCTTCTAGCTAAGTTCTTAAGTTCTTGACGACCTGTTGGGCTTCTTCAAAACTGTGAACACTTTGATTTTGTTTCATCAATTCCTTCTTGAGTGACTTGTTTTCTTCCCTTAGTTCATCTAAAGAACTAATCAATTATGCTTCATAATTGTCTTCATTTTTCAATTAGTTTTTTTGTCTCATTTCCTTCATGGCATTCTATTTCAAGATGTTCATTTTTTTCACAATTAAATCAAAACAACATACCTCTGGTGATTATGTACTCTTCATCTTTTGAATCTGTTTGACATGGTGAACATAATTCTTCTTGATCTGTATCTGCATCTTCTATGGCATTTTTTGAATCTGTGATGGGTGAAGAATATATGTCATGTAACTTATCCCAAATTTATTTGGCTAATGAATATTTACCAACCTTTTCTCTTACCGGATTAGGTAATCCTTCCCAGATGAAATCCATTGCTATTTTAGTATTCTTCTTTAATTCCTTCTTGATTGCATTCTTTTCCCTTTTCGAACTATCATATCCCAAAACGACTGATAGCCTAATATAATTCCCCTGTGCATGTCCCTATGCTCCACATCTCATACTTTAAACCATTATGACGATTAAACAATGGTACTCCATTCTAAGAATAATCCATGATCTCCTTCCAGTGGTTAAATGGTTTCCTGAAGAAGCCTGCTTTGATTCCAATTGTTGTATTACTAAGAGGGGGGTTGAATCAGTAATAGATAAATTCAATCCTTTTTAACCACAAAATGCAAGTGTTATATCAATGCAGCATTATCATCCAATAGTTTTAGAGTAAATAAACAATGAAAAAATGAGCAATCATACACATACATAGTACACCAGTGTTTTTACGTGGAAACCCAAAGCGGGAGAAAACCACTAAATGTTTTTTCTTATATGTATTTAAGAATTACATTCATTGGAAGCACCAACTTCCTTTGTTTTCTAGTTGCAATTGGAAGGAGGCTCCAACCTCCTAGTTTCTCAGGATACAACCGAGGGAAGCTCCAACTCACCAATTCTCTAGCTACAAACAGAAGGAGGCTACAACCCCCTATCTTCTTTGACTACAACCGGAAGGTGGCTACAACCACTTGTCCTTGCTTTGTCCAATCGCCCTGATGTAGAAGTAGAATGATGGAACCAATGTCACATTATCACTGTGAGATATACCACTGTAAACCTATACCAATCAACCTGTACCATAAACAAGTGCATCAACCATGCACCAACCTGTACCATCAATGTTCATCAACCATGCACCAAATATGTATCAATTATGCATCAAATACACGTAAACTGTGACTAATCAAGATGTACCAACATCATCAATTATACACCTCATGTATGTTCCAACTCATCAACTACTTGTCTCAACCGTGTACCCAACATGTACCTCAACCACATACCAAATACACATACAAGTATAAGCATTAAAATTTCTCTAGAAATACATCACACTATCCATAACAAAATACCATAAACCATTACATCAACCTCACTATTATACAACCTCTATCTGTAACATATCTCAACCAAAATCCCTCATCAATTTCATCATCCAAATCTAATTTATAACTCTATAATAGACCTAGTGTATATGATCACATACCTGCAAACCTTTCTTAACTTTAACAACAAGAGACTAGCATTTTATCAGACTTTACTTTAGTCTCACATGACTAACTTTGGATTAGTCAACAACCCTAACTTGTAATAATCATAACTATGTACCTGTAATGAATAAATATCTTAAAATGGTGCACAATGTTCTTCAGTGTCGTTTATGCAATTTGTCCATATTTTGCTACTTCGAACCTCTGAGAAAAGGAGTTATAGCAAAAATGGCATACCTTGCTGAATTCTGGATTATTCTAAAGATCGAACTTGTAGAGAATTCCCCGAAAAGAATATTTGTTTTATAGATATGAAAATGGTAAAAAACATACTACATATTGTACTCTAACCAATACATTTGGTCTTACTAAATTTGGATCTGTTATGAATAAGTTATGACATTTTTACCCGAAATACCTGTTTTAGACTAGTTTCGGGACTAGCCACAAACCTTATTTTCCACGGAGTGTAACTCCAAAAATAAAATGACCCACAAGCTGAAATTTTTATCATAGATACTTGGATATATTTCCTCAATCTCCTCCCAATTTCACAATCTGAATAATTCTATAAAAACATTTATTGCAAAAATGGTGAGATGACATGTAAATAACATACCTTAGAAAGAATCATCAAAAGAATTTATCCTCCCTTGAATTTCGGCCTTCTTTACTTCCTCTAAAATTCGGCTTAGATATCCTTTGGTTACCTCAGTAACTTGTATATATTCAATATTATCAATTGTGATTAAAATAAGAGAGCCTTGCCTCTTATTTATTCTTTCATGTTTCCTCCAGGGGTTACCTTTTAACCATCTTAACCCACTTTCCTTATTTTAGGGTTAGCCCACTTCTAACCACTTTTCCACTTAGTAATTATTCCATTAACTTTATTAATTGAATAATTTATTTTGTATCTAATTTAACTTATAGTACACTCATCACTTCACTTTATTATTTACCTTCTAAAATCTCTTAAACCACTTTCCTTATTTTAAGGCTAACCCACTTCTAACCACTTGTCCACTTAGAAATTTCTCCATTAACTTTATTATTTAAATAACTTCTTTTGTATCCACTATGAATTATAGTACACTCATCACTTCACTTTATCATTTAAATAATTTCTTCTTTGCAACCACGTGACTACTTTGACCTTTTGGGGCTTCTAGATTACTCATGAGGGTTCTCCAACTTCACATGGCCATAACTCTCTAACCGTGAGGAGTTATGTGACGTTACACATACCACCGGAAATGGCATGACATGTACTATCCATATAGAATAGTCTTACCTGCAAATATATTAAAATGCATACCATTATCCATAAAACAAACTTGGGTCCATTACCCAAACCATTTTGCTACCAGAATTCGCTATTGGACTTTCTTCAAGGGTTGAAATCAATGACAACCAACCTAATTAATCAAAAATTTCTTCTTTGCATATTTGTGTGTTCCCTATGGATCCCTTCCAAATTTTTCTCTTCAAAAAAATCTACCCACTTCAAATTCTTTCTTGGTAAATGTCTGTTCCACAAATATTTCCTCTAAATTCTGCCAAAAAAATGAAATAATGAATATTGTTTTAATTTATAAACAAATACATTTTGAAAAGAGAAATTCCCTCTCTTTTTTCATTATGTTTTTTCACTATGTATAACGTATCATTGCGCTACAAAGCGCATCGGTACATTTTGTATGTAGAAACACTTAGTAAACCATATATTTAAAAAATTAAATTTGTCGTCAAACCAGTGTGTCACAGAGATTAATTCACTCGGGTGTGTATATAAGTAAAAACACATTGACACCAATTTTATCGACAAAATAGAAATGCAAACCTCCACCATTAAAATTTGCAGATACTTTATTTTTTAGAGGTTCTAACTAAGGTCATGGTTTGGTTTGTTTCATAATGTAGCACACCGGTGTGTAAGAAAATAATTAAAAACACCAATAACTTTTAATATCAAATTCATGCATGTATTGAAGATGGTTTTGGCTCAAATGCAGGGAAAAGAAGGTTATAATATCAAATGGTCAATACTTTAGATTCCATCTCATTCCATATCACTACAAGTTTGTCAACTTCTCCCACACTCTTTGAAGTAAGTCTATATTTTATTTATAATTCATTTGTCTGATTGAATTTATTTGATTTATGCACGTGCATTTGAATAATTGTTCATTGAATTTTGTAGCATCATAAATCAGGATTGAGTTCGGATGAGCAAGATATACCACCAGTGCCAAAATTTCACAAGCTCTTATTAGGAGAAAGATATCGTAGGAAATGTTTTGATGAAAAATGCGTAGTTTCTTTACCCTACCAATTGTACCATGACATCTTCTAGTAACCTACAGCATGGGTCAACGATATTACATTGTGAATTGGATCTCTTTTATGACATGCCAATGGTATGTGGTTTTTTAAAATGCAAAGGTTTGAATAATAACCCTTGACGTGTCACATTGTCCCATTATATTAATGATCGACTACACAAAGTTGATGGTCTAATACCTCCCACTGCGGTAAAAAATTCAATAGGTGATATAGAAAAGACATGTAGGAACTCTTCCATGTGCTCCTTTTTTGAAAAATTGGAAGCTAGATCAACTATGTTTCATCCTAAATTGTCCATCATGTCTCCTTTTGTTGATTCAACGGATAATTCTTATAGTGAACCAAAGTATGATACCAATACTACCCAAAACATCACTACTAGGAGATCCAAAAAGTTGCATGAGCTAAGAGAAAAAAAAATCCAAGTACACACCAAAGTTTGTTCAATTATCAAAAAGTAGCTCGATGACTTCTCTCTTCATATCCATTTGCAAAGCAAATTCCAAACCTGTTACAACAGATTTTTGTATCGCACTTGGCCATCTTCTATGCATGTAACCGATCTTGGAACCGAATTCTCTTTTGGTGGTAATAGTTATATGATTTCCAAGTCTAAAATAGATGTTGCAAAACTTGGGTTGTTTATCCTTTCACATGTATCCATTCCTCCCAAATAATTAGTGGCACTTATGTCATTTTTTGGTCCTCTTTATAATCGGTTTGATTACTTGAATATTGTTAAATACAAACATAACATTTCCATGTATAGTATGTGCATGAATGGTTATGCTTCTAGACACTTTAACAGGAAAAACTCATTATATAATATCAACAGTCATCCATGAACTCATGGGAACATCGTAGGGTTCATAAATAGTTCAAGGGCCTCATTATTTAGTGCAAATTGTTCCTTTGATGAACACTCCAATGACATATATTTATTTTTGAAAAGGAAAGCATCCAAATTTGTTGTTGTGCATGCAATATGTAGTCTATCTCTTGGTGACGAGTTGTTAACAAACTATAAATTTTGTAGGCCACCAATCACTCATCAAAAACACCTTGCTTTGGGTCTACTTTTAGACGTCCCCTTGGGGCATAAGAAAAAGATGATTGAGCAATTGTATTTTTGGATTTTCAATGGAACTAGTGTAAATGTATTGCTTAATTCAACATTTGTTTTATAAAGTGGTTGGTTGCATGTTATAATCATTACATCAAAGATGAGAAATAACTATATATAACTTCTACACATGGACTTTTGTTTATTTTGTTTATTAAGTTTGTTTTATATTTTTTATATTTTTAAATATTAATTTAATACTCTTTAAACCTTAACAAATTAATTAATGTATTCACTAACGAAATCAAATACTAACATTTCCTTATGAGGAGATTCATAATTAAGTTGGTGGTGGAGAAAAAAATCAGAAAGTCATTTAAAGCAAATTGTGTATATTAAAATTCATCACTATTAATGATTTCATTTTCATATTTAATAATTATATATATTTTAATATTCATTATTATTAATAATAAAGAAATCATATTTAATATTATGATTATAATAAAAAAAATTAAATATAACAATTATAAATTTAATTATGAACAATTAGTATAATGTTATTAATACAATAAATGAGAAAGTAACATTTAATAAAAGTAATTTTTCTTTGGGAACATGTTTAATCAACATATTTGTATCTTGTTGGAAATTAAATAATTCACTTTGAAGAATAATTAAATATTATATGGCATTAATAGTTACAAGTTTTCACAATTACAATCCAAAGTAAACGATTTCATAAAACTAAAGTTAAACATTATATGGAAACTCTAAATTTTAATGAGTGATACATCTTAAATTTAATTTTAAAACAAAGAAATCATTAGCATACTTATAATAATTTTATAAATCAAACAACAACAACATGATTTGAAAAAATACAATATGCATGTGTGTTACATTGTTTATAGTGAACCAATGTGATTGAAAATGCATTGGTGTGGTTGTTACGTAAAAATGCATCGAGAAACAATTTAATTGACAAACTATGTATGCAAATTTTCACAATTAAAGTTTTGCAGAGATTGTGCTTTGCGAAGGAAATCACTCTTTAGTACCTCTCTGCTCTAAAAACAGGATCGCGAAGCAATAAAATAAAACAAATGCGAAAATAAAACATAGAAGATACACAATACAATAGAGACACGAATATACTTGGTTCACCTAGTGTGGGCTACGTCCACCAGAGAAAGTTCCAGGTCCGTCATTTATTATTATCCAGAAAATGAAGGGATACAACCTACAACAAACCCATTGTAACTTCCTCTTCTTTCTCTCACAGTATCCTCTCTCAGAATACAATATTCGCCATGATACATAACCAAAATACATTTCCCTCATAAAAGAGGGTTTCCTTCTAGGGAAAAAAACCTTAATATAACCTCTATCATCATACATGCAACCTTATAATGAACGGTCCAGATTTACTATGAAATTACAATATACATTTACAAGGAAATTTTTCTTTCAAGGGCTTCTCTCCCGAACCCCTGCAGAGGGGGTAACCCCCCCCCCCCCCCCCCCCCCCCCCCCCCCTTCACTCCCCCGTGTGGATAAGTGTACATTCTTTCGAGGTGTAAATTCTTCATGGGGTATAAACACAGCTGAAAACAAAGACCTCTGAATCAGGAAGATAATCAAGCTCCACAACCAACAATCTTCCACTTGGAGACTGATATCAACAACTCCACCACAGGTGCTTGGACCTGGAAAATTTATCATCTTCATCTTCATTCTTGAAGACCAACTGAAATTGAGAAGGAAATCAGTTTCTCCCTGGTTACTCCCTTTGTTAACATGTATGCATGATTCTGGCTAGTGTGTATCTTTTCCAAATTCAAATGTCCATCTTCCAAGATGGATCATATGAAATGGTACCTGATTTTTATATGCTTAGTCTTCGAATGGAAGGCTGAGTTCTTTGCAATATGAATGGCACTCTCACTATTAGAGTACAACCTATTATTCTCCTTCTTCTTTCCCAATTCCTCCTTAAACCTTTGTAACCAAATCATTTCTTTACTAGCCTCTATAGCAGAAACATACTTTGCTCCTATTTTCGAAAGTGAAACAAACTTTTGTAGTTTCGAAATCCAACTTACTGATGTTCCACCTACATTAAAAACATACCCTCTGGTGCTCATCCTACTATATTTATCACCTGCCATATTTGAATCAACATATCCCTATAGAACAATGTCTAAACCTTCAAAACATAATGCATGAGTAGTAGTACCTCTGAAATACCTGAGAATCCATTTTACTGCCTCCCAATGTTCTTTACCTAGATTGTTCATATACCTGCTCATAACTCCCACTGCATGTGCAATATCTAGTCTTATGCAAACCATTGCATACATCAAGCTGCCAACTTCTGATGAATAAGGGACCATGGACATGTATTCTATCTCCTCCTATTTCTTGGGACACATTTCCTTAGTTAATTTGAAATGGCTAGCCAAAGGTGTACTAATTGGTTTTTCATTTTGCATTCTAAACCTCGCCAACACCTTCTCTATGTACTCACCCTGAGACAATGTCAATTTGCAATTTTTCTTGTCTCTTGTTATTCTCATACCAAAACTTTTCTTTGCAACACTCAAATCCTTCATCATTAGCTAATTTCTTCTTGATCACATTTATATCCTACATATTAGACCATGCAACAAGCATGTCATCTACATAAAATAGCAAGATAATATAGCTTCCATTTTCTAGTCTTTCAAAATAAACACCATGATGAAAATGACATCTACTATAACCTTTTTCTGTCATAAACCTGTCAAACTTAAAATACCACTGCCTTGGAGATTTCTTTAGGCAATGCAATCTCTTCTTCAACCTGCATACTAAATTATCCTTCCCTTTGATCTCATATCCCTGTGGTGGTTGCATATAAATCTCTTCCTCCAAATCCCCATGGAGAAAAGTTGTTTTTACATCTAACGGTTCAAGATACAAGTATTCTACTTCCACAAGACTTAAAATAGTCCTAATTGAAGTCATTTTAACATCAAGAGAAAATATTTCATCAAAATATATACCTTTCTTTTGTGCAAACCCCTTTACAACAAGTCTATCCTTGTATCATTTTTTTCCTCCATCTTCTTCCTTCAACCTGTAAACCCATTTATTTTGCAATGTTCTTTTTCTCTATAGGCAGCTGAACCAAGTCCCAAGTTTGGTTATTTACCAAGGAATCCATTTCATCTTTCATTCCTTGCTCCCACTTCTTTTTGGTGTCTACCTGCATTGCCTCTTCATAACATTTTGGTTCACCAGAATCAGTCAACAATAAATAATACAATGAAGGAGAGTATTGTTCAGGGGGTCTACTTAACCTAGTATATCTTCTAACAACACTTGTAGGAGATTGAGGTACTTGTCGCTATTGTTTTTGTACATTTTGATTTTCTAGTAACTTTGGAATTTCTTTTTCAATGATCTCATCATTGGTGTGGTTTTTACATAAAAATGCATCGAGAAACAATTTAATTGACAAAATGTGTATGCAAATTTTCAAAATTAAAGTTTTGCAGAGATTGTGCTTTGCGAAGGAAATCACTCTTTAGTGCCTCTCATCATTTAGTGCATGAACTCTATCCTATGCCACTTCCTCGGTGCTCTGCCTCGCATCTCCTCCTCTACGGACTACTCGATTTTCTCCAAGATACCATCCTCGTCATTCTTGTAGCCATAATATGAACTAACATCAATTTGCTTGTAAATTGTTTACCTACACCTCCTCTTATTTTCCTCGAGGGGGTTTATCAAATAGATCTTTTAGGATGGGGGGGAATTTTGTTGCCCTAAAGTATCTTTAATTGGTTCCCTTTCCAATGGCACCAAGAACATCATCTTCATTCTCTTCTAAGTTCATCATCTTGGCCCCTACTTTGGCATAGTTATAACTACCAAGCTCTATGATCAGATCTTCCCAATACCCATTTTCCTTGTTCAGCAAGAAAGGACCTTGGTGAATGTCTTTATTATAACACTGTGTCAACCTCAAGAATGTCCTAGCGTCCATACTGTATATTTAATAGAAGTTAAGAAGCACATTTGGAAAACAACAATTGATCCATGAGCTTTGTCAGTATGCCTTATCATTAAATATTAAACACTACCTTTTCCTTGACCTGCTCCACCATGAGATCCTCACCCGTGTACTTACTAAGAAGTTCATGTTTCTTCTTCTCCACGACCATGTGCTCGATCATTTTCTCATCCAAAATGGGCACATGCGAAACAAACTCTCACTCTCTTTGTTGTTGGTTTTCCTTGTCTTGCTCTCCCATTTTTCTTTCCGCATCCTCGTCTTCCTTGAATAGAACCAACTTAATGGCAACAACCTTCCTTCTCTTGATTGTCAAGCTGGCCTCCCACTAGATAGACTCGATCCTTTACCACTCCCTTAGCTCTCTGGCTCACATCTCCTCCTCTACGGATTTCTCGACTTTCTACAAGATATCATTCTCTTCATCTATGTCTCCATAATAACTGGCATCAATTCTCTTGTAAATTTCATACCTAGACCTCATCTTATTCACCTTGATGGGATTATCAAATAGCTATTTGACGTTGGGGAGGAATTTCTCATCCGCACTTGTACAATTGGTTTCTAGAAGATTCTAACATCTATATTCCAACAATCAATTCCTTTTAGTTATTTTTTTATTGAGAAGTAACCTTTCATTCTTCACATTGGAGTTACAATTCCAAAATCTAATTAGAGGCTAACTTGTCATTCTCTTCCATTGTGTTCCTAGGATTTTTTTGAAATCTAGGTTTCTCCCTCATGGATTTCAATTTGTCAACTATGGCATCTTTGGTCAATCTTGTTAATCACACATAAAGTCTCAGCGCAATTTCACCATATATTACCATGTTAATCTCCAAAATTATAGTTTGATGGGAGTGTGAATGAGTTGAGGGTTCACCATACATTATCATGTTAATCTCCAAAAACTCTAGTTTAATGGCGTGTGAATGAGTTCATAGAATAATCCAAATCAAAAAACTATTTGACTTAGGAGGAGCCCCAATCAACAAAAACATGTCATAACTATAAGTTGAACCTAAGTGGAGAGGATAGCATTACTCGTGTCAACCACATATACTAGACCCAATTGACTATATCTTATGTTTTATATTATTTTTTTTAATAATTGATTTTTTTTCATAGTGATTACATTAATTTAAAATCTTTATAATATTTTTTATTATAGTATGTATTCTCTTATGTTATTGATTTCATTACATTATTTGGATATATATGTGGATGGTGAGGTATCTCTTATGGTGAAAGGATGGGTTTATCATTTGCATATGCTTAGGAAATCAATATGGCATGTTTACACATTTATTTTAGGTGGTAAACTCTCAAAATGAGAACCAAAGGAACCTCATCAAATCATTTCTATATTTTATTATAATATTTGTTTGTGTTAACAATCATATTTCTCTTTTTTAATATAAATTGGATGAACATTAGTTTAGATTCCTCTTAAACGTGAATCTATCAAGTATAGAAAGGGATCAAATTTCTTAAGTATAAATTATTTTATCATTTAATTCCATGTCATGTATAAATTCCTTCATATTAAATGAAAAAAACATTACACCTTAACAAATTTAATCTCTAAATGAAAAAAAATACACCTTAATAAATTTGACAACATCTCCCTTGACACTGGGTTCCAGAGCACCTCACTACTCTCAGTGCAATAACCATATGCTATGCTCGTCAATGAGAGGTGATTAAGATCACCAGCTACGACAAATTCTACCCATCAGCAATCAGAACATTAAAATTACCATCAGCTAATAGTTGATGTTGTTATAAGACACATCTATTGAACAAAACAAATTGCCCTCCTTCCCATTCAAAAATATCCCCTAAATTAAACTTCATCGAATTATTAGAAAGGGTGTGTACATATTCAAAAGCAGTAAATCCATAAGTAGATGATAATGCAAACAAGCACTGCCTAGAAGCTGAAATAAGGCCTCTAGAAATTTAAAGAAAGTTGTAATAGCATATTTGTTATCAGTACAAGTCATTTTGAACTAATGCAATCAAATACTTATTCATAATTTCACTTATCCAATTATCAAACTTTCAAATATTGGCACTCTACTCCTAAACTAAAGTGACCTCTCATGAGATAGTTTGAAAGATTATTATTATTGCATTTGTGTGCAAAATCTCAAGTATGAGTTCAAGAATCATAAGTAGTCCATTTTAAAAATTCATGGAGATCACAAATATAGGTTTCAAAATCCCATGCCCTAGTACTCCAGACTGACCTATTAGGAGGAAGAATAATGATGGAAATTCAAAAATCAAAATCCCATGCTCTGGTACTCCAGCCTGACCTATTAGGAGGAAGAATGGTGTTGGAAATTCAAAACATCACTGTCTATTTTCAATGCATCATGCCTCATTCAAAACATGAACATTTGTTTTTGTGATATGGATTACAAAACTTCAATTTTACATTAACACAATTTTAGATTATAGGGAAGACAAATTTGATACAAACTTAAACTTGTTGGGTAGCAGAATAAAAACATAGCATAAATGAGCAAGATAAAACACGCATTAAACCAAGAACAACAATCCCATAATTCACATAGTGATTTATGTGGAAACCCAATGAGGGAAAAAAACATGGGAAATGATAATCGGTATTCTTTTATTCAAGGAAGAATGACAATCACCAACCCAGGAATACAACCATCCTCTCCTCTCATACACACAACACCTCAGTATTGTGTCTTGATCTCACACACTCACTACACATTGCACTCACCCCTCTATGGGTATGCTCGCATATGTAACATCTATCACTCAGTTACACAAATTGCTCATGAATAGATCACATAGTTACGTGAACAGTTCATAAATAGATTGCATGCATGCGCATTAACATAGCTGCATACATGTGCATGTGACCAAATGAGGAAATTCGTTGGCATGTTTCCAACAATCTCCACCTTGAAAACAATTTACCTAATATATCATGCCCTTAATTCATCATCTTTTCTGTAAGAGAATCCAAACACCATCACAACTCTTCAAATTCTCTAACAATATTGTTACATGAACATGCCCGCACGATTCACTCCAGTATGGACCATTCTGTCTCCATCAGTAACCTGTCTAATAAATCGATGCACTTGTCCAAATCTCATGAATCATAACCACAGACCAAATCAATGCAACCATTGTAAGTGATACTTGTGCTTTTGTGTTTGAAGCACCCATTTCCATGCTCATGGCCTGGTTTTTCCTTGTGTCTACTGACAACACCAAATGTATGTGAAATATTGACCATTTCTCCATCGCAATCATCAAACTTCCTACTAGCATATAATTCTCGAGACATATAACCCTTTTCTTCTTCATCAATTATGACATATGCCTAAAGAGAACTTACAATGGAAAGCCAAAGGGATTTTACCAGTTTCACATTATTCATACTAAATTTCATGAGTATATTCACCACATACTTATGTTTTGATAACCAAGCTTACCATATTGCATGTCTCTATGTATTTCCATGCCCAAGATTTATTTTGTTGCTCCTAGATCCTTCATAACAAACGTCCTAACCAACTGAGCCAACTTGTTGACCTCAACCATGCTTGTGCTTGCAACAAGCATAACATATAACACTAATATAATGAATATACCATAAACACAATAGTTATACTCACTTCTTGTAAAATTTGGCTCACCATGAAGGAATCAAACATCTTGTACCATTTGCCTAGCATGCTTCAAGCCATACAATAAATTTTGAGTTTGCAAACAAATCTTTTGTTGTGATTCTAAACTAATCATTCTGGTTGTTCCATATACATCCCCTTATCCAAAAAACCTCCATGTAAAACATTTTTAGCATCTAGTTGTACTATCACAACCAATGCTAACATGAAATTAATAGAAACGAGCCTTTAACAAATGGTGAGAAACTTTCATAGAAATCAATACCTTCCAAATGCCTTTATTCTAACAGTCATGCTTTGAACCTTTCATATTTTACTATGTTTGATTTTATAAAAGGAGATACATCAAACAATGCATCTTTGTCCCTGATGATTATGTGGGTGGTAGGATCCCACAATATGCACCCCTTAACATCATCGCCATATCAAATATCTACCTATTTTATCTGAGTCCTTCTTAGACTGTTGATAAAAATATAAGCATCACAACCTAATAAATTCACATTTGAGTAATTAGTAGATGACATGTTCATACCTCTTCCTGAATCTTCCTATCTTTTGCAACCGATGGTGATCGAGTTACCAGATAGCACAACCACTTATGTCCACAACTATTGTTGCAACTTGGAATTATTGAACATGCATATTCCATCCAAGCTTCCTTTCGATACTTTCTAAGTTCCATGAATATGAACTTACCTTCATCATATATTCTCAAAAACTTGATTGAATTGCCAACACATCATTCTTTCTACAAACCTGCCTTTCTAAATTGGACACACTGCTCCACCTCGAACTTTACATTCAAACAACTTGACCAAATCCAGCCAAACCGGCCAAGTAAGCCTTCACTGCTTACCTCTAGGCCCATTTACAATGGAATTCACCAAGCCTTTTATAGGCTTCATTACATGCAATCCATGGACACAATACCATGAGGTTTCCAAAACACATGGACTCGAAAAGCCACCTACTTCGACCTAAAAATAGATTTAACACATTAACTCTTTCATTGAGTCAAGGTTAACCCAACACATGCCCCCCCACCCCCCCACATATTCAATCTACCTAAATCTAAGTCTAAACTTTCCGTAGGTGACCTGATAAACTAGGGCTATGCATGCCTATCCAGGTCTTACAAACATATGCCCATTTACATCCAATCAATAATTTTTTACAACTCCAAAGTAAATACAATTTGTTTTTTGTTATTTCACAGTGACTCAACCATCACCGTCCTGCACCTTCTATGTGAACACAGGTGGAGAGACACAATAGACAGACAAAAATTCATCAACCATACCTATAGTTGAATTTTCTTCTTTTTCCCTCTTTGGATGCTTATTGTCTTTTCCAACTGATCTAAAAATGAAGAAGACTTGTATTCTTGAAAACATTTGCAAGTAAAATTTATGTGTTAAAATCAAATGGATCAACTTTGCAACACATCATTAATAGGATTTACTCATTCAAGATGCATATAAACAACAACATAATCAATGAACAGAAAACACATAACACAGCAAATGATAAAGGAGTTCACCCCTCTCTTAGGCTACATCTCCTGGTCCATCTTCCAATGGATCATTTGTATTATTTTCTCAAAGTTCTCAAAAATGTTCTTTACAATGCTCAAACTGCCAAATAGACTGCTCCAATGGCTTCAGAACGTCCAAAAACCCCTAGCTGGGATTTTTCGGCACCTCGTTTGGCCAAAAATTGAAGAAGTTAGGCTTCCTGGAAGTCCCCCCTTCAAGCTTGTTGTCTCT
>ML783101.1:339298-352053 GCA_009831015.1 Picea engelmannii
ATGAGAACTTGGCTCCACAAGTTGACCTTCTCCTCTTGTGATTTTCAACCTTGTGAGCATCAGAAAAAAAAACACTTGCAAATAATCAAGTCCTCAAAAACCAATGCTCTGATACCAACTTGATCTAAAAATGAAGAAGACTTGTATTCTTGAAAATATTTGCAAGTAAAATTTATGTGTTAAAAGAAAATGGCTCAACTTTGCAACACATCATTAATAGGATTTACTCATTCCAGATGCATATAAACAGTAGCATAATCAATGAACAGAAAACACATAACACAACAAATGATAAAGGAGTTCACCCCTCTCTTGGGCTACATCTCCTAGTCCAGCTTCCAATGGATCATTTGTATTATTTGCTCAAAGTTCTCAAAAATGTGTTTTTCAATGCTCAAACTGCCAAATAGACTGCTCCAATGGCTTCAGAACGTCCAAAAACCCCTAGCTGGGATTTTTCGGCACCTCGTTTGGCCAAAAATTGAAGAAGTTAGGCTTCCTGGAAGTCCCCCCTTCAAGCTTGTTGTCTCTTCATCTACAAATTGCACCTTTGTTGGCTCAACCTAGCCCACACGCAATTTAAAGCGTAGAAACTTGGCACCGAACGCAACCACACAAATGGTGCAAACTGTAGGACGATTACGAGTGCACCTAGCCCCTAACCGCCAAGGCCGAAGTCATATGGTCATGTGACCACGTGCAATTTAAAATGGGGCTCCATCCCATAGGCAAATAGATAACGGACAAGTGGCGATCATTGGTTACACAACTGTTTAAACCAAATATACAACCGTGTGTGCGCGCACCCACAGCATAGCCAAATGTTATGTGCTATGGCACATACGCCCATGGATTGGGCTCTGTTTTGAATACATATCCACGCGCATTTGTTAAACCAACGGTCACATATATATAACGTCGAAACCACGGGCTGGGGCTAAGCCCCGACCCGAACCCCCGCACCAACATAACACATTCAAACTCAAATACATTGTAACTCGTATATATAATAAGGTTCATATGGTAGCGCATTGGTTGGCGGCCCTTCCCAAGTCTCTTCCCCTACCCAGGAGGTCGTGGGGTCGAGTCCTGTCGGTTGCAAAGCTTTTAAAACAATCAACAAGTGACACGTGGTGGCCATGGATTGGGCCACGTGCCAACATACCATTAGCCACCAAGATGACTCGTGTCCAATGCTCATTCGTCCACATATGCCAACTGTCTACCACTCAGCCCTGCCACATGTCGTATGGACTGCCACGTCAGCAGTCGTATGGACTGTACAATCAGTGTCCATTTTTTTGCCTGTGTGTCATTTCGAACAGAACGCGATATCTCTCACTCCCTACGTCCGTTTGAACCCAAACAAGTTGCATTGGGTTCACAACGACGAGGCCTATGCTCTTGTTCGATTTGAAGTGATTCTGAGCACTTTGAATTTTTGAGCAAAATTTGATCCCCTGATCACCAACAATCCTTCTTGAGATTCCCAGATTTGCCACAAAACCAACAATTTGTCTTACACTTACTATCTTTTGACTTAGACCTCGTTGTACCTTTTTTATCTTTCCCTCCTTCTCTAGATCAACTTCTTAACACCATGGCTTCTTTTGTTGAGGTTTCTTTATTGGATCTTCTCCTCATCTCCTCAAACAACAAAGCTCCCACAACAATGTCATAATCAATGGCATCTATTGTGTTAAACTAGATAGTTGTGACCAGATGATCCCAAGACTCAGGCAATGAACATAGTAGCATAATTTCCTTGTCCTCATCTTCGGACTTTACTTCCATACTAGTTAATTGACAAATAAAAGTATTGAAAACATTCAAGTGATCAACAATTTTCTTACCTTCTTTCATCCACAAGTTGTACAACTGCCTCTTCAAGAAGATTATGTTTGACAAGTTCTTTGTCATATATAGACTCTCCAGTTTGGTCCCAAAACCTATTGTTGTCTTCTCTTCAACGATGTTAAACAACACTTCATCTACCAGACACAAACGAATAGTACTGAGGGTTCTTACATCCAGATCCTCACAGTCCTCGTCTGTCATGCTTGTTGGTTTCTTTGATTTTCCAGCCAATGCCTTTTGCAATCCTTGTTGCACAAGCAAATCCTACATCTTGAGCTTCCATAGAACAAAGATATTCTTACCACTGAATTTCTCCACCTCAAACTTAGAACTCTGCACTTTCGCCATTAGCAGAAAACTCCAGAAACCACTACTTATAAAATTGAGCCTTTTAAAATGGAGGAATACTTTTATATTCCAGGTTACACCAAAAAATATAACTTTTAATTTAAAAAAAAAGGATTAATATAACACATATATTATACTTCATATATATGCTTTTAAAATATTATCCACCTCACATTTAATTTAAAAACATCCTCTCACACTATTTAATAAAGGCCATCCCCTTATTATTTCTCATGCATAATAAGACAAACAAAACTTCAACTTCTCCTTTATATGAAGTGTTTAATAAAACAAAAAATCCCCTTCATACCTTGACTTTGATACCATCGAATTTTTCTTAAACCATGCAAATTTTCCTTTAAGTTTGAGAGCATCGATGTGCCTCTGAAACTATTTGGGGAGTGTCGATGACCTGATACTCACTCGATGACCTACTACTCACTCAATCACACCTTCTTGCATTCATAGGAGAACTACACTCAATTTGCCTTGGCTCACCTGTGACACCTACTCAACCCGCTCTGATACAACTTGTTGGGCAGCGGAAGAAAAACATAGCATAAAACCAAATCATAAACGAGAAAGATAAAACACGCATTAAACCATTTAGCTCCTAGAAATCCATCCTCTCAAATCATTCTTTTCACCAAAGTTTGTTCATATAAGTTGTATTGGAAGGATGACTAGTAGTCTTCAAGGTTCACTAAATCAATATTATGATATTGAAAAGTGTCTCAGTGTGAGTTATCTTAAGCCTAGGAGTGGGTCCTACATCCAAGAAGAGTGATTATTCCCCTCGTTTTTCATATTTAATCATTATGAGACCTTGTCTAAATCAAATCTCCTCACCTCACAAGTTTGTAGCACAAGCTGCCTTTTTTACACTATCTACGCTACAAACTTTTATGTTTTCCACATGGACGAGTTTTGCTCAAAGATGATTTATTCTTAATCTTTTTGGGTGATGATTGATGGTATAATTTTATGGTCATGAGCTTACATACATTTTGAAATGAAATTATCAACTTACATGGCTTAATGATGTACCTATTATATCATGATCTTCTTACTAGCTAGAATTTTGCTCTCGAATTTCTGAAAAAACATTTTTTCTTCCTTCTTCATCACAAGTGATAATTTTGGTTTTAGTAGTATACAAAGCATGTATTTTGAGTTTCCTTATGAAGGTACAGGTTAATAATCTTTGCATAAGTGTGTATTGTCATATGAGGATCCTAGCAAGCCATTAATTCACAATAATCAACATACCATGCATATTTTGTTTTGTTACAACAAGTTTTGATTGGTCAGCAAGTCAACGGTGAGTATGTCTATGTTAGAGGTGTTGCAGAATCTTTTCCTCAAGGTCCTAAAACATCATACATCCATGTATCACTTTTCAGAAAGGTTGTGTGATTTTCCAATGCACTTGAGCTGCATTTGAAATGGAAAACTCTTGTTTCTTGCAAAGGAAGTATACGTGAGGTTTGATGGTAAGATTCAGCTTTCTTTAGGGTATTTGAATGTTTTATTATGTGATATGGTGTTGAGAGACCACTTTTAGCCTTCAATTCACTTTCAAAGTAATTTCTTCATGCATAAAGGTCAAAACAGTCACCTACAGGAGTTTGTAGCACAAACTGTGTTTTTCCTGTGTATTGCGCTACCAACTCTTCAAACTTTCAACATAAATGAGCTTTGGTCAAAATTAGACTTGGAAAGAGGATTTTTGGGTCAAGCTTTCCACATATAATATCATCCCCCATCAAATCATGCAGGTGGAACTTTTTTTCCTCAATGGAAACTTTCTAGGGATCAAATCCTAGATTGTAGGAATATGACTAGATTTTGGAAATCTGTATTTTCCTGTTTTAGTCATATTTTTTGGAGATAGTTTCCGATGAGATGGAAATTTAGTTTTGGAAAGTGAGAGAGGTTTTTCACAAGCACGCACTCCTCTTCAAAAAAATCTCTTTTTTCCAATAGCTGTTAGGATTTGGGATATATGGGTGAATATTTGAGAGGAATATTTCCAGAAATTGTATACTCTGTTTTTGCTAGCCACCTCACAAATTCGGATTTGAGTTGGATATCTTCAACAAACCAAAGATAGGTGAAACTTTTATGACATCCATCTATTTTGGATCTATATGAGCATGTAATCTCTATATAAAGAGGACCAAAGGGAGGAGCTAAGGGGGGGGGGTTCGAGATTGAAGACTCTATTGTACTCTTTTGATGTAAAACCTTGATATATATTCTGGAATGATAAGTCTCTTTCATTGATATTGCTCAGATCCTTGTCTCTCTTTCTTATTTTGTACTTTTGGTTTGAATTTCATGTTCATTTCTTTGATTATTTAATGATTAGTTATTTTCATATTATCTTTGCATTGATAAACAAAGGATCACAAGCCCTCTATTGGTTATATCTGAACTTTTACTTGTGTTGTCAATATATGTAATGTTGTTGGTATAGTTAGCATTATCCATCCACTTGAATTATATAAACCCTATGATCAATATCTCTTGAAGGCCTTATTCTGTCTAAATATGTTCAAATTGCCTTGTGTGAAGGAATGAGTGTGTGAGTTGTTCATCTTTGATCCAACTTTAAAATACATATTTAAGCATTTTGATAAATTTACTAGGCTATCTTGATCTACAACCTGAAGAGACTCCTGGAGTGATAACAAAACCAAGAAGAGCAATCCCACAATTGACACAGTGATTTATGTGGAAACCCAATAAGGGAAAAAACCACAGGCAATGATAATCAATATTCTTTTATTGAAGGGAGAATTACAATCGCCAACCCAGACATACAACCATCCTCTCCTCTAATACACACAACACCTCAGTATTGCATCTTTCTCTCACACACTCACTACACATTTCACTCACCCCTCTATGGGTATACTCGCATATATAACATCTATCACTCAATTACACAAACTGATCATGAATAAATCACATAGTTACGTGAACAATTCATAAATAGATTACATGCATGCGCATTAACATAGTTGCATGCATGTGCATGTGACCGCATGAGGAAATTCGTTGGCATGTTTCCAACAAAACTTATTATAAAATGAATAGAGATTTGAACCTTGCATTTATGTAATGGATTTCCTAATTCATCCTACAACTCTTTTGAAAAACAATAATTTTACCAATTTACCACGAGATGATTACATCATCATATCATGTGTTTTCCTCAAGTAAAGTTATCTTCCAAAAGAAAAAGAAAAATATTATGAATATAAAAAAGTCCTTTATTGATCAATGAGGTCAAATTGCTTATGATTAGTTGACTATAAAATTAGGCTTAAAATCTAGGTTTAGGATCAATCATTGGAATCAGTGGTAGTAGGCACTGAAGGACTAATCCCATTTGGTAGGAGTGGAAGCCTACCCAGATATATTCGAATACTATCATTATTGTTAATAGGATGTGAACATGTTTTAAAGAGTTGGAAGAGATTTTTCAGCAACATTGTGTAGTTTAAATACCCATTGAATTGGCAATGATCTTGTTACCCTTTCCCCTTCACAACAAAAACATATGAATATGAAAACATTGAACCACAAAAGAAAAGAGACCACTTCCTTCCACAAGCTAATAGTGTAAATTGATCTCTTCAGTAAATTTGCAAGAATTTTAATTTCATCCAAATTAACCAGATACAACAATCTCTTTATAGGATGGCAAAAATCTCAAAGATATGGATTTTCTTATCTAACTCAATATAAAGACCACGTTGTATAATTGAATATAATTGAATATGAGATACGAGATATGGAGAAATTAGTATATATTTACTAATCTTTCAAAGACATGGAAGATATACAATACACAGGACTTCTTATGTGATGGAACATGTTGCCTCGTACATTATGGCGTTGCAGTATAACTCTTGTAAACACTTCGGAGAAGTGATTCTCATGCTCAACTATCTTTTTGTATATTTGGTTTATTGTAGATAAGGCCTTTTCTAAGTAGGAAATGAAGGGCTTTCTGATGAATTTGCAGAGTTTTATTGCAATGCCTTTGACGTTTTATCTATTGAGTTCATAATTCCTTTTAAACACTTGAAATAAGTATTCTTAGATATTTTGCAAAGTTATATGGTAAGTTTCCCAACCTAGCTAAGTTATATGGTAAGGTTCCCAACCCCAACACATCCAAACTAAGGTTCCCAACCCCAACACTACCAGACTAAAGTTACAATGCCTTTTTTATTGCAATTATTGTGGGTCTCATTGACCATGGCTCCGGAAACACTTCTTATAGTGTATGTATAACCTGATTCTTGGAGTCACTAGATTGATTTTTATATTGTATTTGGAAATTACAACTATATGTTATTTTCACTATATCCCTCAAAGCTCTATAAAAAAAAATCCCCCTTTCATTAACTTCAAGCACGACTCTTTATGAATTGATGACCAAATTTTCATCATCATTTACATCTTTAAGATTTTTTTTCCTCATAGGACAAGATTCCATTCCCTCGTTCTCGGTCCCTGCATAACAGTAAAAAAATGTGAAATCGATTGTTTAAATCTTGTTTGCAGTTAATGTTAAGGGATCTTATGAAATGAGTAGTACCATTGTAATGGATACCAAATTCCCCATTTGCAACTAAATAAACCCTATAAAAATATATTGCTTAAAAAATAATCCCTATAAAAATATATTGCTTAAGAAAATAGGGGAACCAAGAAAACCACCAAATACCTGGAAATATTGAAATGATCAGTAGAATGAAATCACGTACCTAAAATTTCTTCTCTGCAGATTTGTATGTTCCCTATGGGTCCCTTCCAAATTTGGATCTTCAAAAAAATATACCCACTCCAAAGTCTTTCGTTGTAAATCTCTCTTCCACAAAAAAATAAATCTACCAAAAAAATATACCCTCTAAATTCTGCCAAAAAATGAAATAATGAATAGTGTTTTAATTTATAAACAAATACATTTTGAAAAAATAAATTCCCTCTCTTTTTTCAATGTGTTTTTTCACTATATATAGTGTATCGTTGAGCTACAAAGTGCACCGGTACACTTTTGTATGTAAAAACACTTAGTAAACTATATATTTATAAATAAAAAAATGTTGTCAAACTAGTGCATCATAGAGATTAATGTGTCTGGTTGCATATATACGTAAAAACACATAGATACCAATTTTATCGACAAAATAGAAACACAAATCTTCGTTATTAAAATTTATAGATATTTTGTTTTGTGGAGGTTCTAACAGAGGTCATAGTTTGGTGTGCTTCATAATGTAGTGCATCGGTGCGTAAGAAAACAATTAAAAGCATCGATAAATTTCAATATCAAATCCATGCATGTATTGATGATGGTTTTGGCTCAAATGGAGGGAAAAGAAGGTTATAATATCAAATGGCCAATATTTCATATTCCATATCATTGCAAGTTTGTCAACTTCTCCCACATCGTTTGAAGTATGTCTATATTTTATTTATAATTCATTTATCTTATTGAGTTTATGTTATTTATGCACATACATTTGAATAATAGTTCAATGAATTTTGTAGGATCATAAATCAGGATCGAGTTCGGAGGAGCAAGATATACCACCAGTGAAAAAATGGCACAATCTCTTATCAGGATAAAGATGTCGTAGGAAATATTTTGATGAAAATAGATAGTTGTTTTACCCTACCAATTGTAACATGCCATCTTCTAGTAACCTGCAGCATGGGTCAATAGTATTACACTGTGAATTGGATCTCTTTTATGAAATGTCAATGGTATGTGGTTTTTCAAAATGCAAAGGGTTGAAGAAGAACCCTCGGCGTGTCACATTGTCCCATTATATTAATGATCGATTACCCAAAGTTGATGGTCTAATACCTCCCTTGGGGTCAAGAATCCAATAGGTGATATAGAAAAGACACGTAGGAACACTTCCATTTGCTCCTTTTTTGAAAATTTGGAAGCCATATCAACTACATTTCATCCTAAATTTCCCTACATATCTCCTTCTATTGATTCAATGGATAGTTCTTATAGTGAACCAAAGTATGAAATCAATACTACCCAAAACATCACTACTAGGAGATCCAAAAAGTTGCATGAGACAAAAGAAAAAAAATGTCCAAGTACACACCAAAGTCTATTCAATTATTGGAAGGTAGCTCAATGACTTCTCTCTTCATATCCATCTCCAAAGTAAATACCAAACATGTTACAACCGAGCTTTGTATGGCACTTGGTCATCTTCCATGCATGTCCCTGATGTTGGAACTAAATTCTCTTTTTCTAGTAATAGTTATATGATTTCCAAGTCTAAAATAGATGTTTCAAATATTGGGTTGTTTATCCTTTCACATGTATTTGTTCCTCCCAAACAATCAGTGGCACTTATGTCATTTTGTGGTCCTCTTTATAGTCGTTCTGATTACTTGAATATTGTTAAATACAAACATAGAATTTCCATGTATAATATATGCATGAATGGTTATGCTTCTGGAAACTTTAACACGAAAAACCTATTATATATCAATGGTCATCCATGAATTCATGGGAACATCGCAGGGTTCATAAATAGTTGTAGGGCCTCATTATTTAGTGCAAATTGTTCCTTTGAGGAATACTCCAATGACAAATATTTCTTTATGAAAAGGAAATCATCCAGATTTGTGTTGTGCATGCAATATGCAATTTGTCTCTCAGTGACGAGTTTTTAATAAACTTTAACTTTTGTAGACCACCAATCGCTCGTCAAAAAAGCCTTGCTCGATTTTCTCCAAGATATCGTCCTTGTTATTCTTGTAGCCATAATATGAACTGGCATCAATTCACTTGTAAATCATATACCTACACCTCCTCTTCTTTGCCTCGAGGGGGCTTATCGAATAACACTTTTAGGATGGGGAGGAATTTTGTAGTCGTGAAGTATTTGTAATCGGGGCCCATGTCGGTGGCACCGAGCACATCATATTCATTCTCTTCCAAATTCCTCAACTTGGCCCCTACTTTGGCACAATTAGAACTGTCAAGCTCTACAATCAGAGCTTCCTAGTGACCCTTTTTCCTGTTCAACAAGAAAAGACCCAGGTGAATGTCTTAATTATAACACTGTGTCCACCTCAAGAATGGCCTAAGGTCCATATTGTATATTTAATAGAAGTTAAGAAGCACATTTGAAAAACAACAATTGATCCATGAGCTTTGTCATCATGCCTTATCACTAAATATAATATGTATTCTCTTACATTATGGATTTATCATTTTTATATGCTTGGGAAATCTACCCACATATCTTCGAATACTATCAATACTCTTAATAGGATGTGAACAGGTTTTAAATAGTTGGAAGAGATTTTTCAGCAACATTGTGTAGTTTAAATGTTCATTGAGCTGGCAATGATCTTGTTACCCTTTCCCCTTCATAGAAAAAACATATGAAAACATTGAACTACAAAAGAAAAGATACCACTTCCTTCAACAAACTAATAGTGTAAATTGATCTCTTCGGTGTTCTTTTTTGATCCAGCATTCAAAATTTAATTCATCCGTAAATTTGCAAGAACTTTAATTTCATCTAAATTAACCAGATACAGCAATCTCTTTACAGGATGGCAAAAATCTCAAAGATGTGGATTTTCTGTATAATTGAATATTCAATTGAATAGGTCATACTATGAGATATTTACTAATCTTTCACAGACATGGAAGATATACACTACACAGGACTTCTTATGTGATGGAACGTGTTGCCTCGTACCTCATGACGTTGCAGTACAACTCCTGTAAATACTTCGGAGCAGTGATTCTCATGGTCAATTGTTATTGTGTATATTTGGTTTATTGTAGATAAGGCCTTTTTAAAGTAGGAAATGAAGGACATTCTGATGAATTTGCAGAGTTTTATTGCAATGCCTGTGACGTTTTAGCTGTCGAGCTCTTAATGCCTTTTAAATACTTGAAATAAGTATTCTTAGCTATTTTGCAAAGTTATATGGTAAGGTTCCCAGCCCCAACACTACCAGACTAACATTTTTTATTATGTTTTTATCCTCAGTAATTTAGAAACTTTTTCCACATTCAAAGCTTTTGGCACTAAGAAAAATGAGAGGTACAATCGTACAGTTTACAGTGAAAGATACTTCTATATTTATGTATTATTACAATGCTAATAAAATAAAAGGAAAAAGGAAACAGATCTCTAATGTTTAATTTAAACAACTACAACTCGATGTTTGCCTATGTTTTCAAGCTGATTGATTTGTCCAGCTGATGTTAAGATTGATCTTCTTAATTAATTGCAAGATGAAGAGGATAAAAGAAAGCAGTTACCATGTCCAGACTGGGCTATGTTTTCTAGAACTTTTGTTATCAATGTGCTCATCACATTTAGGTTTACAAACATCAACAACTAAACTCTCACAAAAACATTATGTAAAATGAAAAATTTATTGATTTCAATTGCAAAGTGATCCATAATGCTAACACCCATGAATCTGGAATTTGGAATTTCAGTCCAAGTTTCTGACTTTGGAACACATAGAGCAAGTCCTCTTTGAGATTGAATTTCAGTCAATAAAGCCAGTTCTCGTCCAGACTGCATTTCGAACCTGGCTGAGATCTCTACCTTTGAGAGTTCTCCCAATACCTTCATACACCGAGAACGAAGTTATTTCGCTCTGGGCAAGCTGCCTGGCAATGAGCTCATGAGGTGGGATCCTCTGAAAATCCATGTCGTCGTCATCATCATCACTCTTATTGTGAACTATCCCATGACTTTTCCTCCAGTAATTCCCATTCTTCTTCTCCTTCCATACCATCTGAGACCAGTCAGGGATATTCACAGGTCCAGACTGATACCTCATTCCCCTCCTATTATTACTCTCTTCATGACATGATTCCTTCCGAGGAATCTTCACTGATCTCCTGTTATTATTACTATCCCCTCCCTTACTCCCCATTGACGTGCACATTGCAACAACATTACACCCATTTTCCTGTAAACCAACCTGCTTAGCCTCAGCATCATCAACACCACCCCATATATCCTCCTCATTAAACTCATCCATCGTCTCACAATTATCCTCAATACTTCCGGACTGCTGAAGCCCAAACAGGTTGTAAATATGATAACTCTCCTTAGTTTTGGGCCTGCCCAACATAGAATTATGCTCATCCATGGCCACCCAACAATATTTTTTTCAAGATCTCACCCCTAAAATTCTATATGAGACTTCTCAGATTGAGCAAATTCTAGGCTTTTTGGCTCCACCCAGAGCTTCTTCACGACTTTTTCCCAACCCAACTCCTGATCACTGCATATGATCCTAGCCAGATCTCCAGACTGAGCTAATTCTAACTTAATTTTCTCAAAATGCGCCTGGGCCAATGCTCAGTCCTCTCTGTAATCACCAGGAGCTCATTTTTCATGAGAGCTCTGCTCCAATATCTTTAGTCCTCTCTGAGGCCAAAAACTCATTTGTCAAGCGCTTGTACATTCTATCAGAGCGAAATCCGGAAACACCACTAACGAAATCCAGATCAACTTCAAGTTTCTCAGTTTCAATTGACAAGGAACTCCATAGCCATGAATGAGATCCAGAAGCTCAGAGATGGTTGTAACTCCAGACTCTAAACTTCTCTGTCGAGATTTTGATGGGCCCCGAGCTCTTTTTTTCCTGCAGTAAGAGAGCCCAGACAGCGAATGATCCTCCCCTGATCGAACTAGAAATACTAATCAGATTTGTATTTTTGAAACAACCGAAGTAGAATCCTATTCGTATGTTCGTTCCCCTCCACCCTTCATGCCCCGATGTTCCCTCAAACCACCCTAAACAATTAAATAACTTCATCGGTTACTCCCCTATTCATGTCGCTATCAATACCAACACCTCCTTGCCACTTACAAAAGTTCCAGAGATCATATTCTTTATTACTGATGATAAGGACGAAATCATGTTTTAATTTATAAGTGAATGAAAAAATTATTTTAATCCACTTAAATCCAAAAACAAAATTTATCCAGTCTTAAAAACTCTGTGTTCTCTCCTAAAAACTCTGAGTTCTCTCAGAATTCCTCCCAAATTTAAATCAGATATTTCACCGAATACTCGACGATGTCATGGCCAGTTATCCGAGCATCCATGAACCAATAATACAGTAACAACAAATTCTAATAAAAATATGGGACTTGCTTGTTCGAGCATCCATGAACCAGTAAGACACTAACAACAAATTCTAATAAAAATATGGGACGTTGGACTCTGTTCCGTTGCATGTGATAATAAATAGTGAAGGAAACGATTCATCCTTGGCGTTGCAAATCTGTTTGGACTTATTAGCGAAACAAACAGGTTTTTAAGATATCGAAGCAACCTTGAGATCTCAAATAAGTGCCACAGAAGGATACAAATGGAGGGTTAAGGTTTAACATTTCATTGTGTATGACATTGAGGAGACACAGAATAAAAAACATGAGATGATATCATGCGAGATTCTTTTTGGTTTTGGTGAAACATTGAAAATAAATGCTGCTGCTGTCATC
>ML783101.1:358591-400661 GCA_009831015.1 Picea engelmannii
AACTACACAGTGTAATTTAGGGCACACATTAGGAGGTACCTAGTTTATGCATGTCAACATAGTCTAAGAAGAGTGGTGGTAGTTGGGTTGTATGCACCAAAATTTGGACACTTTAACTAAAATTTAAGAGGATGCCATGATCTAGGTGGATATCGATGGCCATCCACCTCTTCCACTGAATCAATGTTTTCAAGCCTGTGGTTTTGATAAACCATGTTATACACCCATGGTATTTGAAATATGGAGAGAAATAAAATAAATAACAATAATAATATGGTTAAAATATGTTTTCATAGTTATAAATTATTTTTTACCATTGGTGGTTTATGAGCTCGTGGTTTTGTAACCCATGGTATTTGTAAAATGGGATAAATAAAATAAAACATATAATAATATTAAAACAAGTGAAACAGTATGACTCTTGAGGGAAAATTCATCCATAAATACTATATATATAGACCCTCTCATTTGTAAAAGGATATATTATTATTCATTCTTGATGTAGACGACAAGGTCTCTCTTTCGACTTCTTGTAATATATTTTTGTGAATGAGCATAGCTAACATCTCTTTCTCTTCGGAGATAAGCTACCACCATACTCGTCAATTTGTATTCTATAATATTATGTTATTTTATTCATTAATAAAAGTTGGGTCTCACTGTACTTATGTCTTCTCTGCCATAGTTTTTTTTGTACCTCATTTCGTTCTCAATATAATCTAAATCAATGGTATCATAGGAATCTGATCCTTGTTATTTCTCGATGCATGTCCCTGACGAGGTCAGGGTATAGAGAGTTGGGTATCTAGATAGTTATTCTTAGGGATGATTGCTCTCTCCATCCCAAGCGACCTCCCATGGAGGAAGAAAAGATAGATGATAGAGCAGGATATCTTTTCAATATGTTGCTTGAGGAATCCCTCATGCAACAGAGGAACGAAATGATGGACAAATTTTCTCATATCCTTCAATGACTACTAACGACGGCCAAGGAATCTTAGACAATCAGTCATTTCAGAGATCCGATGCCCTTGAAGGGAAAATTTATTTTTGATATCCCCTTATTTCAAGGTAGAATAGATGCAGATGCTCTAGAGAAGTGGTTGAATCTACTAGAAGGTTGTTACTATGTCCAAAAAAAAATCGATGGCATAAATATCACCTTCGCGCTCCTTAAATCCCTTCCCTGTGTCAAATCTTGGTGGGAAAGTTACTGGGAGAGGCACACCATGGATTAATATATGAAATTCAAGAAAGAAATCACCTAGGTGGCCTTTTTGTATGCCCTCGAGGATGATTTCTACCATGTTGGAAGCTATGATGATCAATATATGATATGGATGACTTTGCGTCAGAAGAGAGACCAGGTAGTGCTAGAGTATACCAACATCTTCCATACCCTATGCTCAAAGCTAGGTATTCAAGATTCTGAGAGACATTTGGTTCTAAAGTACCATAGTGTCCTGCATAGGTACATCCAAACATAGATGTATTTATTGGATATCTCCTCATTAGGATCCACTTATTGTTATGCTATCAAAATTGAGTAGAAATTCAAGTAGAGTAATAAGTGGGAGTTTAGGTCTACAAATACACCACTAAAAAAGGATGGTAAAGGTGGTCCTAACTTGTAGAACAAAGGATGGAGCAAGGAGAGCCAATATCATGAAAATTATTCCAAGCTACAGGTAAAGAAGGGGTATGGGAAGTTAAATAAGGACACTGGAAAGTGGCGTGACTTCCACAAGATCCCTTAGCACAACACCGATGAATGTCACTCAAAATAGCCATTATTTGTCGAGCTCAAAGAAAACGAATCAGACCTTGGCTCGAACTCTGATTCGGGGAATAATAAAGGGAAACGAATCATTGATGTTGAACCTACTACTACCATCACAACCATAAAAATCCAACCAGAAGAACTAGAGGAGCCTGAGGAGGAGGAGCACCTCTTCCACTCATAGATGTGGGTGAAGAGGATCCCACTACATTTCATTTTTGACAAAGAGATTCAAAAGAACCTAATCTTAGTCGAGGTCATCAAAAGAATGAATATTTTGACGATGCCACACCCCCAACCATACACCATCAGATGCTTGATCAAGGGACGATACATCCACGTCATCTAGGAATGCCACTTGTCCTACAACATAAATCCCTTCAAATATCGGGTATTATGTGATGTTTACCCAATTGAAGTCTGTCATGTTCTTTAAGGAAAACCATATATGTGTGAACACCACATTGTTTATGAGTCTTGACCTCATAGTGTTATTATTACTCTAGGGGGTCATCTCTTTAGAGTACTAGAGGTAGCTCAAACTATTACAATTTCAATGGTCTTGGAAAAATAGTGCCACAAATCAATCTCTTAGACATCAAAGTTTTTCCTCTTCATGATTCGATCAAAAGGTGAATGGAAGGTCATTGCAACCACAATATCCCCAGTTCGAGACCTTTCTACACATTAGAAGTAGGTCAAAAATATTGTAGAGGAGAACAAAGATATTTTTCTTCACCTTCAGGGGTGCCTCTACACTGCCAATTCAATCATTCCATTGACTCGGTACCCACTACTCCCTTACCCAATAGTCCAATCTATAGATTCTCCCTTCCGGAGAATGAGGAAATAAAGTTTCAAATTCATGAGCTCATCCAAAAGGGCCACATTCAATCGAGCTCCTCACCTTATGGGAGCCCAATTGTGTTGGCGCAAAACAAAGTTCCATATTTTCAACATAGTTATAGCATATCCTTTCACAAATCTATTGGCCACAACCCCTTTCAGGTGTGCTTGGGGTTCCATCCATTATCCCCCATTGATGTAGCTCTTCCTACTGCATCTTCACCTACATATTCCTCCCACACTCAAGCCGAGGTAGATCATGCAACTAAATTTGTTGAATGGATCAAGAACCTCCATTAATGAGTTCATGACATCCTTCAAATGGATAATGCCAAGTAAAAGAAGCGACATGACCAACATTAGGCTCCACACAAGTTTCAGGTTGGTGATAAGGTGTGGTTGCACTTATATAAAGAGCACCTCACAATCCCCCCCTGAATCTAAGACCACTCTGATATGGGACTTACACCATCACAAAGGTTGTGGGTGAAAATGATTTTGAATTGAGTATTCCTCATTTCCTTGGCTTGCACCCAATATTTAATGTGGAGTTTCTCTAACCATATTACCCGCCTCAATTGGGCACCTCGGAGATGGTGGAGCATTTGTCTCCTACCAAACTCAATCTTGATTGCATTGAAAAAGCTAGAGTGGATCAAATCATGGAGACCCAAATGAAATCCACCCGCTAGCAGAACATACAACTCTATCGAGTTGTCAAAGTAGGACAACTACTTCAACAAGGCAAGTGGCTTACCAAGGTTTAGATTCGGTAAAATTTTCCCCATCTACTAAGGGAACTTGATGTAATGTGGACCATTGTTTCCTAAGGGGGAGCAAATTGATCCAAGTTGATTATTGATGGCCATCCACCTCTTCTACTGAATCAACTTTTTTGATCCTGTGGTTTTGATAAACCATGGTATACATCCATGGTATTTGAAAGATGAAGAGAAATAAAATAAATAATAATAATAAAACGATAAAAATATGTTTGCACGGTTATTAATTAGTTTTTACGATTGGTGGTTTATGAGCTTGTGGTTTTGTAATCCATGGTATTTCTAATATGGGATTACGAAAATAAAACATATAATAATATTAAAATAAGTGAAATGATATGACTCTTGAGGGAAAAGGCATCTGTGAGTACTATATATGCAAACCCTCTCATCTGTAAAATGATAGATTATTATTCCTTCATGATGTAGACAGAAAGGTCTCTCCTTCAGTCTCTTGTAATATATTTTTGTGAATGAACGTAGCTGAAATATCTTTCTCTTCAGAGATAAGCTACCACCATTCTAGCAAGTTTGTATTCTATAGTATTCTTCTATTTTATTCATTCATTAAAGTTGGGTTTCACTGTACTTATGTGTTCTCCGCTATAGTTTTGTTTGTACCTCATTTCATTATCAATATAATCTAGATCATGCCACTAATTTAAAATTAAAATCATCAATTTCATCTTGAACATATTCATATAATTTCAATGAAAATTGTAGGATAAACAACCGTACATGATTTGATATCTTCAAGTTCAACTTGAATGCTCTCATTCAATAATTTCAATACATGCATATTCAAGCAATTCTGACATATCTTTTGTGGGTTTTCTTTCCAATCCATAATAGCGAAAAATTACTAGTTGTGGAGAAACAAAGGTCATCACACCTCCTCTTCCATCATCATGGGTTTAATTAAACATGGTGATGCAGGAGCATCTCAAGAGAGTCAACGCGGAAGCAAAAGACAGTTGGATAGGAGAATCTCGACGCAAATTTTGAATTTACCTTGAAGTTGATGCGCAATATTAGATGAAACAATTAAATGAAGGCGCACTTGTATAATGTAAACGGACCTTGAGCGATTCGCTCTCATCCTTAGTAGGTAGAAGGCATTTATAGTAGATAATGCAAGTAGATAGAATTGAATGTTAGATTAGACAGTTTTAGAGCGCAAGAGGGAAATGGGATATAGACACCCTCATTCTGTATTGTAACATTATTAGGAAGTGTGTGAAGAGAGTAGAGGAGAAGAAAAGAGTTGTATGAAGACACCCATGTATAGATATTTGAATTAATAGAGAAAGCTTCGATTCAAATTCATGGCGTCGTGTTTGTTCTATATGTATGTATGCTAGATGTTATGCTCATGGTTATTTCACTCTTTCTACTGTACATTTTCTTTTATGCTATGTATGAATGATTTCTTGTTGAATGTTTGAAATCTGAGAGGAAGGGGAAAAGGAATGAGTTTCAATTGTTTCTCTATCTGAGAAAGAGTTCCTGCAAGGAGTGCAGTTGAATTGTCTGCAAGGAGTGCATTGACAAAGGGTTCAGAGGTTTGTCTCTGAAAGCTCAGGATAGATAGCTTTTGTTCTCATTTCCACAGAAGTGCAGTCAGGCACAGGAGCCGTGCAAGGAGTGCGTAGGCCGAGTAAAGTCTCAGAGTGGCGAATCTGAGTGAGTCATTGAGAGACTGCTGCTGCAGGTGTGCGCAGAGTCGAAGAAGTTCAACACTTGAAAGTGTTTGATGGTCTGCCACAAGGAGTGCGAGCAGAGATTTTTTTGAAAGACTTGAGGTCATGGGAAAACTTAGCAGGATTTTAACCTTTCGAAGGGGTCGAAGAAAGGAAGGCGCCCAAGCACTTTAGGAAGTTCGAAGGAAGTCATAGTGACGAGGGGTCGCAGGAGGACGAGTTCCATGGAGAGAGACTCCTTGGTTAATTTGTGCAGAGGTTCTCAGGGGGAAACGAACGGTCATAATTCTCTGAGGAGAAATCGTGAAGTCCCATGAGCCGTCAGATCTCACAAAAGAGCAGGGGAGTTACCACAAGTACTCCTAAAGGTTCTAAAGCTCAGGAGGAGTAGGACCGTAGATCCAAGCCACAAGGGTCGTTGGATTGGTAAGCGAATTCCTATTTCGGGGTTTCGTAGGTGGAAGTCCTGTAAACTTTACAATGGGAATCATGATATCATGAAACGCGAAGTCCCGAAGGCTAAAAGGAAGGTGTGGGACCATAGGAGTCAGCGAGGCGGACAGGTGGCGAACTATCGACACAGAGCCAAACTCCATAGACCATTTCGGGTTTCGTGGGGTAAATATTCAAGTCCCTTGCATTAGGATTCGTGATATTGCAAAGTCCGAAGTCAGAAAAAAAGTAAAGGGGCATTGAAAAGTCAACCTTGTGAGCGCATCAGAATTTTAGAAAATCAGGTTTCGAGAATCGCAGGAACAAGTTGCTTGACACTGCAACCGCCGAATATTGCGATAAGGAAATGTCCAAAAGAGAAAGAGAAAGGGTCAGCGTTGACTATTTATAGGTTTCAGAGATTGGAGACAAGGCGCTTGACTAACGGATTCGTGAAGGTGTGAAGTCCGACCTCCCGAGGTGTAAGGGGGGAATTTATTGAAGTTAGTTGTGGGTGCAGATTTCCCGAAAGGGAAATAGAAGAACCATTGTTGAGATCTCTTTAGGACAAGGAAAGAAGAACGATCATGTTGATGTGGATCTTTTGACCTGTGGGTTGAGGGTCGGTCGTCATCATTCTTGGTATCAAAGCACAAAAAGGTTCTTTGTTTTCTGTAGTAGAGAAAAGGAGAATTCACCATGCCGCCGAGAAGAAGGGATAGACAAACACCTGATCCACCAGAGGATAGGGAAATGTCGAGGAGAAGAGGTAGGCAGATGATTGATCCAGCCATGGAGAAATGCGTGATTTACGCGCCAGACTCGAAGACGTGGAGACAACACAGAGGCGTACAGTCAGTGCTAGGGATCTTAGTGATTCCGAAAGTGAAATTGAGGTTGAACATGAAGAAGAAGTTGCAACTGAAGATGCAGCAAATGAACGCTTGATTAGGGCTATTGCAACAATGGGTGCAAGAGCGAAGATGGACACTCCAGTTTATGAGGGAAATCTGGATGCAGAGGAGCTTCTAGACTAGATTAGAGCCCTGGAAAATGTCAAAGAAGACAAGAAAGTCAAGCATGTTGTCACAAGATTGAAAGGACATGCAGCATTGTGGTGGGATGAACTACAAGATGACAGACGTTGCAAAGGCAGGTAGAAGATCAAAAGCTAGGATAGAATGATCGCAAAGATGAAGGAGAAATTCATCCCGAGAGATTATCAAATTACTTTGTTCAGGAGAATGCAGAACCTGAGACAGAAGTTGATGATAGTGAAAGAATACACTGAAGAATTCTACAAGTTGAACATCAGGGTAGGTCATCGGGAGAGCGATGATGAAAAAGTTGCTAGATACATGAATGGCCTGAGATATGACATTCAGGATGAGATGAGCATGGTAACCATCTGGATGGTGGAAGATGCTTATCAGATGGCTCTAAAGGCTAAAGAGAAGTTGAGCCGAAAGTAGGGTCAGAGAGGTCGAGGCAGAAGTCAGCCCAGAGGCAAATCAATTGCCCAGGATAAATATCAGAAGCCCAAGGAGGACTGGAAGAAACCTCATACTCGAACTACAAGAGGTGGAAGCTCACAGCGAGGGAAATATGCTGAACAGAGAGGGAAGCATACTGAGTAGAGAGGAGATTATGCTGATAATAATACTTTTCCTCATACTAGAGGTAGAGGTAGAGGAAGAGGTGGAGTAATAACATGCTTCACATGTGGAAAGAATGGGCACAAGTCTTATGAGTGTCCAGAAAAAAAGAAAGAAAGAGTAGAAGCTCACATCGCCGAAGCACAGAGGCGAGATGTTGAGGTAGAAGATGCTGAAGGCGGAAGATCATTGATGAATCTCTTTTGACACCAGAGAAGGAGGTGGAGAGTTCAGTCCAAAGAAACAGACTTTTTCGAACTTCTTGCAAAACCAAGGATAGGGTATGCAAGGTCATTGTGGACAATGCTAGCACAGATAATCTCGTTTCTACAGAGATGGTAGAAACGCTGGAGCTGGAGATGATTGATCATCCAAGTCCATATAGAGTTTTGTGGCTACAAAAAGGACATCAGGTAACTGTCACTAAACAATGTTTAGTTGAATTCAAGATAGGAGGATATAATGATAAGATACTCTGTGATGTTATTCCCATGGATTCTTGTCATCTATTGTTGGGTAGACCGTGGCAATATGACAGGAATGTGATTCATGATGGGAGAATGAACACATACACCCTAGAAAAGAATGGGAGAACTCACATGTTGCTTCCAATCAAGGATAAGGAGGTGAAACCGGAATTAAGAAACATTGTACTTCTCATGAGTGGGAAGGAACTTCTTACCGAGGTTAATAAGAAGGAAGATCCACAATTCATTGTGGTCAGGAAACCGAAGATTGTATTAACCAGCACAAGGATAGATGATTTACCAGAAGAAGTTTAGGAACTACTGGAAGAGTTCACTGACATAGTAGTGGACGAATTACCTCGTTCATTGCCACCAATCAGAAGTGTGAGTCATCACATTGATCTCATACCAGGAGCCAGTTTTCCAAATAAAGCCGCGTACAGATTGACGGTGCAAGAGAATGAAGAGGTTAAAAGACAAGTCTAGGATTTATTGGACAAAGGTTTGGTTAGAGAAAGCTTGAGTCCATGTGTTGTTCCGACAATACTCAGTCCAAAGAAAGAAGGAGGTTGGAGGATGTGTACTGACTCGAGGGCGATCAACAAGATAACCATCATGTACAAATTTCCATTGCCAAGGATGGATGATCTGATGGATTGCTTGAGTGGAGAAAAATTATTTTCAAATATTGATTTGAAAAGCGGTTTTCATCAAATCCGCATGAGAGAAGGCGATGTGTGAAAGACAACATTCAAAACCAATGAAGGGTTGTATGAATGACTTGTTATGCTGTTTGTCTTAACAAATGCACCGAGTACCTTCATGAGGTTTATGAACGAAGTCCTAAGGGATTTCATTGGAAAAATTTTCATTGTGTATTTAGATGACATACTGATTTTCAGTAAAACAATGGCAAAGCATCTGAAACATTTGTCTACAGTGATGCAAAGGCTACGGTAGGAGAAGTTGTTGATAAACATGAAGAAGTCCTCATTCATGAAGATGGAGCTCATTTACTTGGGGTTTGTTATTTCTGCAGATGAGTTGAGGATGGATCCAGATAAGGTGGAGGTAATCAAGAATTGGCCATCACTGAAGAATATCTTTGAGGTGAGAAGTTTTCACATATTGGCTAGTTTCTACCGAAAGTTCATCAGGAATTTCAGTGGAATTAGTGCACCGATGATGGACATGGTAAAGAAAAGACACAAGCCTTTTCACTAGATAGCAAAGGCTGAGAAGAGTTTTAATCTGTTAAAAAGGAAGATTACGGAACAACCAATTCTGGTGTTGTCGGATTTCCGAAAGACATTTCAAGTGAAATGCGATGCTAGTGGATTTGCAATATGGGTAGTCTTGAGTCAAGAGGACAGGCCGGTGGCATACTTCAGCGAGAAGCTGAATGAAGCGAAAGTGAAGTACTCCACTTATGACAAGGAGTTCTATGCTATCATACATGCATTGAAAAAATGGAGACATTACTTGATTCCGAAGGAGTTTGTCTTATACAGTGACAATCATGCACTGCAGTTTGTGACTCAACAGGAAAAGTTGAATCAAAGACATGTCAAATGGGTTGACTATATGCAAAATTTTACTTTTGTGATTAAACATATTTCTGGTACTGCTAACAAAGTTGTTGATGCTTTGAGCAGGAAATGTTTGCTATTGCAGGAGTTCAAAGTCAAAACATTGGGTTTTGATGACCTCAGGGACATGTACAGGGATGATCCAAATTTTAAGGAGGCATATGAAGCAGCTGAGAATCCAATTCTTGGAGATAGAAGCCAATGGGTAGAATACATGATACAGGAAGGATTATTGCTTAAAGGTAATTAGCTTTGTATTCTGAAATGCTCCATGAGGGAGAATTTGTTGAAGGAGAAACACAGTGGAGGATTGGCAGGGCACTTTGGTCACGACAAGACGTTTGCAAAATTGAATGAGTCGTATTTTTCTCCAGGAATGTGAGCAGACGTCAAGAGATTCATGGACAAATGCATAATTTGTCAACATTCAAAGGGAAGGAAACAGAATGCAGGGTTTTATCAACCATTGCTCATACTACAGAAGTCGTGGGATGCAATTAACATGGATTTCATATTAGGGTTGCCAAGAACGCAAAGAGGTTTTGACTCAATATTTGTGGTGGTGGATAGATTTTCCAAGATGGAACACTTCATTCCATGTCAGAAAACCAGTGACGCAACTCACATTGCGAATTTGTTTTTCAAAGAAGTCATTCGACTTCATGTCTTACCAAGAAGCATAGTTTCGGATCGAGACACGAAGTTCATAGGGCACTTTTGGAGGACCTTATGGAAGAAGCTGGGAACTAACTTGTCATTTAGTTCATCTTATCATCCTCAGATGGATGGACAAACAAAAGTGGTGAACAGAAGTATGGGAGACTTTCTAAGAAGCCTGGTGATAGAACACCACAGCCAGTGGGACAATATATTACCACGGGTAGAATTTGCTTATAACAACTTAGTTAACAGAAGCACGGGGAAGAGTCCATTTCAGATTGTCTATGGCATGCAACTGAGAGGAATTTCTGAGTTGAGGGATTCAGAACAAAACGCAACTAGGAGCGCTAATGCAGAAGATTTCACAGAGGCGATGAAGGAACTTCACAGCCAGGTGAAGGAGCGATTGCAGAACTTGAGCCAGGAATATAAGCGCAGAGTAGGTCAACACAACAGACAACTTCAATTTGAGGTTGGAGACTTTATTCTGGAACATTTGAGAAAGGAAAGGTTCTCGAGAGGAACATATAATAAGATGAAGATGAAGAAAATCGGACCATGTAAGGTCTTAAAGAAATTTGGGGCAAATGCTTACGAGATTGAATTACCCAATGGGATCATAATTTCTCTGATATTTAATATATCAGATTTGTACCCATACAAAGCTGGGGAAGCAGGGATAGGAAATGAGCATCCAGTGATCCAATGGACAAAACAGATGCCAGTTGCAGATAAGCCGCAGATGGAGCGCATACTGGACAAGAGGGTCAGTAAGAAGACCAGGCGAAAGAAATATTTTGAATATTTGGTCAAGTGGAAGGACCATCCAGTTGAATATGCCAGCTGGGAGAGCGAAGCAGAGATCCAGAAGCATGGACAGACCGTCAACGAGCTCATGGACAGGAGCGCATGAAAACTTTCAAGCCAGAGAGTAATAAAAGAATGATTACGATCGACCCTCAACCCGCAGGTTTGAAGATCCACGTCAACAGGATTGTTCTTCTCTCCTTGGCCCGAAGAGCTCTCAGCAATGGCTCTTCTATTTCGCTGTCAAGAAATCTGCACCCACAACTAACTTCGATAAATTCCCCCCTTATACCTCGGGAGGTCGGACTTCACACCTTCGTGAATCCATTAGTCAAGCACCTTGTCTCCAATATCTGAAACTCGAAAACAGTCAACGTTGACCCTTTCTCTTTCTCTTTTGGACTTTCCCTTATCACGAATTTCGACGGTCACGGTGTCAAGCAACTTGTTCCCGCGATTCCCAAAACCCGATTTTCCAAAATTTCAATGCGCTCACAAGGTTGATTTTTCAATGCCCCTTTACTTCTGTCGGCACTTCGGACTTCACAATATCGCGAATCCTAATGCAAGGGACTTGAATATTTACCCCACAAAACCCGAAATGGTCTATGGAGTTTGTCTCTGTGTCAATAGTGTGCCACCTGTCTGCCTCACTGACTCCTATGGTCCCACACCATCCTTTTAGCCTTCGGGACTTCATGTTTCGTGATATTGGGATTCCCGTTGTAAAGTTTACGAGACTTCCACCTACGAAACCCCGAAATAAGAATTTGCTTACCAATCCAAATGCCCTTGTGGCTTGGATCTACGGTCCTACTCCTCCTGAGCTTTGGAACCTTTAGAAGTACTTGTGGTAACTCCCCTGCTCTTTCGTTAGATCTGACAGCTCACGGGACTTCGCGATTTCTCCTCAGAGAATTTTGACCGTCTGTTTCCCCCTGAGAACCTCTGCACAAATTAACCAAGGAATCTCTCTCCGTGGAACTCGTCCTCCTGCGACCCCTCGTCACTACGCCTTCCTTCGGACTTCCTAAAGTTCTTGGGTTCCTTCCTTCCTTCAACCCCTTCGAAAGGTTAAAATCCTGCTAAGTTTTCTCACGACTTCGAGTCTTTCAAAAAAATCCCTGCTCGCACTCCTTGCGGCAGACCGTCAAACACTTTCAAGTGTTGAACTTCTTTGACTCTGTGCACACCTGCAGCAACAGCCTCTCAATGCCTCGCTCAGATTCACCACTTTGAGACTTTACTTGGCCTGTGCACTCCTTGCATGGCTCCTGTGCCTAACTGCACTTCTGTGGAAATGAGAACAAAAGCTATCTATCCTGAGCTTTCAGAGACAAACCTCTGAACCCTTTGTCAATGCACTCCTTGCGGACAATTCAACTGCACTCCTTGCAGGAACTCTTACTCAGATAGAGAAACAATTGAAACTCATTCATTTTCCCCTTCCTCTCAGATTTCAAACATTCAATAAGAAATCATTCATACATAGCATAAAAGCAAATGTACAGTAGAAAGAGTGAGATAACCATGAGCATAACATCTAGCATACATACACAGAAAACAAACATGACGCCATGATTTTGAATCAAAGATTTCTCTATTAATTCAAATCTTTTTGCATGGATGTCTTCATATAGCTCTCTGCTTCTCCTCTACACTCTTCACACACTTCCTAATAATGTTACAATACACAATGAGGGTGTCTATATCTCGTTTCCCTCTTGCGCTCTAAAATTGTTTAATCTAACAGTCAATTCTATCTACTTTCATTAACTATTATAAATGCCTTCTACCTACTAAGGACAAGAGAGGATCGCTCAAGGTCCGTTTAAATTATACAAGTGTGCTTTTATTTAATTGTTTCATTTAAGATTGCGCATCAACTTCAAGGTAAATTCAAAATTTGCATCGAGATGCTCCTGTCCAGTTGTCTTTTGCTTCCGCACTGACTCTCTTGAGATGCTCCTACATCACATGGCCATGGTAAAATAGATATCGTTTATAGAACGGTCCAAAAGAAATTTAGGCACCCCCTTCATTCAACAAGGAAACATTAATATGACCTTCACACCCTTAGAAACTTCTTAAGAGTTCATCAATGATCCAAGAGACTTGCTTCTATCTAAAGGTATATACGAGATCATTTGTTTCTCTGGTCGTTCCTATAGTGGGAAAACATGATGCTAGATAAAAACAAAGATAAAGGTAGAATGGACAGACATGCAACGCAATAGAACTGACAAATCATCATTCACATAACATTCGAATGGAATAAAGAATCATATATGCTTTGAAGGAACAAAGGTGTTTGCAAAGTAAGACCATTACTTGAAATGGATTATTCTTGAGGCCCTTGAAATAGATAAAAATTCCAACTCCCTAACCAGAGAAGATGGATTAGTTCTTAGCAATAATTGGAGACCAACTATAAATAAATTGAAAGGAAATACAAGACATACATAGCTTATCTTTTACAGTTGGCCAAAAGGTAATAATAAAGATTGGATAAAAATGGAATCTCATATAAATAAACAACCATACTCTACCCACTTCTCTTCAAGCACGATGAATATAGTAATATGATGATCTAACCTAAAATGTCAACAAAAAAGAAAGTGAAAACTTAAACGATGCAACTTCAAACTAAAAATAAATAAATAAAATGTTAACTTAATATTGCAAACAAAACATATCAAGATTTTGAAACAATGTCCTAACCCATTTAACCACAATTTTCTGAATGTGTCGGATAATGACCCTAACATAATTTTGTTACCTTAATCAAGTAAGGTTAGAAATGGAATCCATTTTATCCAAAGAAACATTACCACCCATGATCTAGTTAGAACAAGCATAGGAGTTTCATGAGTTTGATGGGCTTCGAGGATATAATAAAAATAGTCATAATTGGTGCAAATTTTGGGTTTCCTCTAGGTATGAAACTCTCGAAGGTTCCAAAGGGGTTTGAGGAGAACTCCCTCTTGTTACCACCTGAAGGAGTGGTGTTTTGGGAGGCTCGCATTGATTATTTCATTACAGTTGATCCTAGAAGACTAATTAAAATCAACATATAAGAGGTTAGCCAAAGACTTGTTAACCTAATACCTTTGTTTGGATATAGTATTATTGGCCTAAGAATTCTTTCAAACCACTTAAAACCATCCATATTTGGACTCATTGTTAGCTTAGAGATTTATTTGAGCTTGATGTGCTTCACTAACCTAGGGTGCATATTGGTCATCAATAGGTACTCTCAAACTGTATAGTATGGGATTAGGAACATAAGTATAGGAATATTAATGTACTTAACATTTTGTTTGAACATCTTATTCAACTTTAAGGAAACTCTCTTCTATATGAAAGGATTTAAGAATATTTCTAGTTCATGGAAAACAATGTTGCACAAAGGCTTGGAAATGTGTTTGAGGAACAACAATTATTGCATGGGTGAGCTAAAAATATCTACCAACATAGGATAAAAGAGGTGTGCACTATGATCATCTGAAAATATCGCCAACCATTGGGAGAACACAAGATTATTTTACAAACCCAGGGTCATTTCATGCAATAGCTTCATATGCAAAATCTTTGAGAAAAGAAAATAGGAAAAAGCCTTTAATTTGAATCTCGATACATCATAAATGCAAACCATGTAACTCCCAAGCCTCCATCTAAATCTGAATCATGGCTTCTTGACTAATGAAAACAAAAAAAATATCAAAATACTATGTGATGTTTTACTTATGGAGGTAGCTTCATACTCTAAAAATATCATCAAGAATTTCATTATGATTTTTATCATCACCTTGTCATACACATTGGGAATGAACTTTTTAAGGTTTCTTTGATTGAGCCATTGTTTGATCTATCTCAATAGAAAATGTTGTTATGGATAAGTAGAGTAGAATTGGGATTGAATTATCTATCATGGGTCCTTGACTAAGTTAGGCTTTCATAGGCCTAATGACAAGAAGCGTGACTAATAATCACTTGCACATGTCAATTGATCCAGGTGGATCTAACAACGCTAAAAACATGACAATCTCATATGCTAATGAAAATGAATTCATTGCATAGATATCAACGATATATTTCCAATGCAACCTGAACGGGCTCAAATGGACATCATGTGAGAAAGATATGGTCTTCTAAGTTTTGGCAAAAACAGGTAAAAATGGAAAAAAGGAGGTGTCATGTGGCATCACTAGAGGGACAACACATGGAATTGTACAAACGGACACGTGTACTGTAAAAAGATGATATGGCATGTTATAGGTGTAAGTATGGCGGTGACATCACATGATGACATGGCATTTGACTAGGTGTACGGTCAAGTGATGTGTCCCAATTAGAGGCTGCCATGTGGCACCCTCTGATTGGACAATGTGGTTTAAGGGCATCAAAGTGTTTTGGGATAAAAAAGGATTGAACCCCTGACCTCTTCACAACCTTCCAACAATATCAACGAATATTCTAAATCGTGCCATCGAATATGTCAAACGAGAATCTTCTATTTAAAGAGAAATTGTTGTAACCATATGCCAAATATGGGCATTGGAAGTGGTTGACCCTGCGACCTCTGGGCCGACGGCCCAACGTTCCAACCAATGTGCCAACGAAATTCATTGATAACTCCCACTGGGAATCAAATATTAAAGTTTTTTAAATGCATCAAATAGGAATATAGCGGCGTCGGGCAGGTTTGAACCCCTGACCTCCGCTATATAAACTCAACCCCCAACCATCGCACCAGAGTGTTATTTGGTGCCAAGAAACTCTACCATTTTGGTTTTGTTATGTTGTTCTTAGTATTTTGAGAGATATATAGAGTGTTTATAGTCAAAATATTTAGTTTTCTGAGGTGGAGCTGATTGTGACATTCACACCTGAGTATCTACAGTAGAACAAAAGGCATATTTTAGAAACATAAGTTGGATTTGTCATTGTCTCAAGTATTTTTTAGCATCAATAGAGCGGTCTCTCATTTGGAAGTGGACCTGGAGACTGTTGGCAGCCAATCACATTTTTCCATGATCCTATAAGCTGCCTACACCTATGTCTTGCAAACATCAAGTTTTGTCGCGATTTTCAAATAAATGACATTTTCATTTCTTGCGACATTTACACACTTGTTTTCGTTTTGTTTTCACGACTGTAAGCGTGAAAACTAAATCTTTCAAAGTTACATTTTGATCACTATCTGAACTGTCATGATCTTTTTATCGATGTGCCTACTGCGCTTACCTTTTGTCTATCATTATGTAGTTGGAAGAACTTTCGAACATTGCTCATTGGTCATTCTTATATTGATGAGGTGATTGAGTTTCATTGAGTTTGCAATACATTAATATTTGGATTTACACTTTTTATGACATGCTTGATCAGTGATTCTATGAAATGCATAAGGGTTTTGATTAATTATATATATATATATATATATATATATATATATATATATATATATATATATATATATATATATATATATATANCCTTATTGCTAATCCTTTTATAGCTCTTGGCTTGTCAATTATATGAATATCGTTTGACACCTTGGTTAAACTTTTGATTATTCACATAGGTGCATAGTTGATTATGGGTTTTGATGTCGGATGTTTGAACACCGTGGCATAACATTTGCGTATTTACACACTTGATTTCATTGGTTGTACACACGTCTTAAATGGTTGAACTATTATTATGGAGTGAACAGCTATGAAATTTGGTGGTTGTACTTGGATAATGAATATTATGCATGGCAGACTCCACCACCTTCGCATGCGCGCATTAATGCTTGCCCAATTTGCTCGTTCATTGTTGTTGGTTCGGGTAGCTCTGTTACTGTATGCATTGGTGAATTTGAACCCTTCCCTTACCATGCATTCAGCTCCATGGCACCAGTCATGAGAGTTGAACCCAATGGCAACCAAGCCTTGTTAATGTTTGACAATGCCCGCCAAGATTTGGCAGACAGTGGATGGCTTACCTTTGTGAAATGATTTGAAGGTTTTAACCTTTGCGTAGCTCGATAGTTTTCCATGACCTTCGATGGTTGTCGAGCCAAAGTAGGTGATGTACAGTTAGAGATTGATGAATAGATTGTTAGCTCAACCACGGGGTTACCTATCTCTGGACAGCGCTAGTTTAATAATTGCAAGGTCAAAGAAGTGTCATGGACATTGTTGTTTCAGTCACGCAAAATCACCTCCTGTGATAGAGGTATACCCGTAACTATGCTAAAAAAATGATGGAATGATTTATTAATGATAATCAAGCAATTTGTGACCTGCGAAGGTGGATACGGGCTAGTCTTCCTTTACCACCTGCGTCTATTGATGATTTTTATAGGGTATCCTCTAAACATGTCGTTCTATTTTCATCGGATCCTGTATAAAATGTCCAAAAAATATAAAAGGCACAAGGATGATAACAGCCTGTTTCATCATGGGCTTATTAATCTCATTGTTGTTTATCAGTTGAGTTTGAATGGTGACAGTTGGAAGGCCTTCATCACCCGTAATGGCTTTGAGGACATCGATCCTATATAGGTTGATAAACCTATGGTAACTGAGACTAAGGTTGAACCGCCTCCACCCTTACACCTCCTACTACCTAAACCCTCGACCAACCCTCCTATCGACTTACCCAACACTGTGACTAAGAGTGCAGAGGCCATTACAAAGCCTATGAGCAAAAAGCTCAAGGTAAACCTTGCTGCAAACGCCAAAAGGAAAAATAATGCACGTTTGATTTCACGGATGGCAAGGAATAAGCCAAAGACCCCTGTTGAGCCAAACCCTATCGTTTTGAGTGAGGACTCCGATTTGGAAGTGGAGCGTTTCTTGGCCAGCGAATACCCTTATTCGCAAGGTTTGTGTGCCAAACCCTCATACGATTTTGTATCAAACCTACCCCCCTGCCTAAAGGACGACCCTAACTACCCGGGTATTGAATTGCCTCGTGAAACCCTCGGTCATTTGCCTAAACCCTCGCCTGCTCTGTCTAAACCTACACAGTCACCCTGTGAGCAATGCAATTCATGGCTGGAGCGATATTATATTGATGTTCCTATACTCCAGTCAAAGATTCAATCTTTGGAAGACCAGATTGTTGTGCTAACTAGACAAAAAGCCAAGCTTCAAGCAGTGGATAAAAAACAAAAGACATACAGCTCCAGTTTATTCAAGAATGTGGAATCAGCCACGGCTGTTGTAAATTCCAAGCTGGTATAAACAAGCAGCCTCGTCGCTACACAGGTATGAAAATTTTGGTATCATTTTTTTGTAAATAATATAGTTGTTATAATGATTTGCATTCATTTTTTAAACAATTATGTTCACATCTTGAATGGCTTTGTTATATTGCGTGCATTCTATATATAGTTTTGTTTTGAATAAAAAGAAATTTCGATTTGATATGCGATTTGATTATTCCCGATATTAGAAATCAATAGATTTGATTGAATTTGAGTGATCTTCGTTTGAATTTGTTTGATTGTTTGCCTTCAAATGAATTGGTTGGTATCCGATTTGAAAAGGAAATATTTCATATTCAATTTAGAACACAATCTTACTCGGATTTGATTTCGTTATCATCCATGTGCTATGGTTGGTAAATGGTTTGATTAAGATTGATTGTTATGATTTTGCTCGGATTTGATTATCATTGGTATGTTGTGGCTGGTAAATGTTTTCGGTAAGATACTAGTAACGATGTTGTGTCGTGTGATGTTCTATCTTTGATTGTTTCCAACGACAAGGATATTCACTCTGTTTCTTTGATGAAAACATTACGCTCAAATAACCTTCGTGCCCAAATTTGGAAATGAACCCGAATCATAACAACTGTGTGGAAATCTTAGCTAAATCGATTCACTTTTGTTCTAATTTAGCAAGTTCGTCCTATGAGTCGAGTTCAGATTATAATTGATACTCTGTATTCTAAATTTGTGCAATGAATTGGTCAAACCCTGATATGATTCGTTTTGATTGAAATGATTATGATGTTGTTACATATGATTTCATTTATCCGATTTATGATTATAATTGAAAACGGAGTATTTCTATCCTTGTATTCAATTAAATGATATGAATCTTTCGCTATATCGTTACAGCTATAACGATTGGAAAATGATTCTGTTGGATTGGATCGTATCTCTTGTTTAACAATCACATACGATATGTTTGGTTATCAGTTTCAATTGGATATGATACAATCTTATTACTGTTCGATTATGACTTTGTGGACCCGATTTTATGGTAACAAAACAACAGAGTATTCCTATCTCTGTGTTTGGTTGAATCATTTTTTATCCTGTTTAATGTTGAATGATAAAATCGTTTTAATCTCAAATGATTCGTTCTCAAGTAATTACTGGATGTCAATTGAATGGAATTTCTTAAAATATTTTGAATTGATTCTGATTCTGATTATGTATCTTATTTTAGACTAGCTACAGAATCAGATGATTCTATAGCTAAGTCTGTAGAATTAAACTTTTATTGTTTTATTAATAAAATATCTCTCTAACTTGTCTGTTTCTGACATGTTTCAGGTGAATTCGAAATTGCATTGGATTGGATGGACAATTTAGAGGATATTTGAAATATTTTGGTTTCATTTTAGTTTCCTAGTTTAGTTGATCTTGGGAATATCTTCCCAGATTATGTAAACAGTTTGGTAACTGCCACTGGGAGGTTTTACCCTGTGGAAAAACTTATAAATACTTATTATTTTTGTAATAATGATCATCCTCATTCGTGGGAGAACAATGATATGGAATTCTAATACAGACTGAGACAGAAATTGATGTTCTGCTACAGCTTTAGCTTTTCATAATATCAATATTTTGTTTCATGTTTATATGTATCAATTTGCATTTGGTTAATGACTACTTTAGCTATCTTAGTCTTTTGCAAATGATATGATTTAATCAATATAATCCATATCTGATTTCTTCCAGTACTTAAAAAACATAGCAATTACTTGATTCAGTTTATGAATGACAGATTTCTCTTCTTCATTAATTGGATTATTAAGTATAAGTTTTGCATAACAAGTTTACCTTATTGCAAAGATTTATAAATCATATAATTGTTATGATTTTTTATGTCTTGTTTTTCCTGTAAATAAACTCAAAGAGGATTGTAGCTATGGTTTACGAGAAGCTTCTGGATCATCCAGTGCGAGTTTCCTTCCTCCGACCAAATTCGAAGTCATCATACACAGGACAAATCTGGAGCGTTTCCAGGTCTATTTGTTGTTTATTTGTTTAGTATATTTGTTAGTATTTTAGTTAGATATATGTGTAGTTAGTATATTATATTGTTTAATTTCAGTAAGTTTTATCTCTTGTTCATAAAATTATAAAATCAACAAAAATATATTTCTTTGTCTTAGGGCAGAAAGCAAAAGAGTTTTTCAGGTTTTATTTAAATCTGTGAATTGTAGATCTTGTATATTTTGTAATAAGTTGTATTTCAGTTAGTAGTTAGTATAGTAATAATTAGTAGTTTGTATATATATAGTTAGTTAGATTAGCTTAGTTTGTTTTAATAATTTGTTTTAATTAGATTAGTGTATTAGTTTGTTTTTTGTTTGTTAGTTTAGTTTGTTTTTTAGTTTCAGTTAGTTTGTTTTATTTAGTTTTAGTTAGATTAGTTAGATTAGATTAGTTTTCTTTTGTTCTCTTAGGACTTTAGATCGGCTAACGGAGCCGCTAAACCCATCAGGGTGGTTCATTCCAAACGGCTTGGGTTATTAGACAACCCCGGACCGGTTCCACTCTCTTAGTTGATGGACGGTCAATTTCTCCTGTCAACAAATGGCACTAGAAGGAGGGCCTGAACTTAATTAATGGCACGAGGTGGTAACAAGACTCCTCCCCCCCCTAATCGCTCACCTATAGTGACTAGAATTTGTTCACACGATAATATCCCCCTTCAAACAGCAACTACTTCAACCGAAGATCCGCAAATCACAGTTGAACCAGCAACCCCTAATCCTACAGGTGGTGATATACAAGAGATCGTTCGTCAATATCTTATTAAAACACATAGTTCCTTAGCTCGTCTTAGGCAACCAAACCGTCCATGGGGTCAACCTTTGGATTTCTCTGATATTAGAGAACAATTAGGTGACACTAACCTCACTGTGAATCCTAAAGATCCAAACTTAAATCCTGCTGCAGGAGGATCTAGGATACCTCCTTCACCACCTCCCTCATCTCCTTCCTCTTCTGGAGGAGATTCCTTGTCTGACAAAGGCAATTCACCTTCTCAGCCTTCCACACCCACTACCCCAATGGAAAATCAGAACAACCCTGCTAGACCCTGGTTAGACCAGGATGTTGTAGTTGTACCTGGAGCTCAGCACCCTTTACCCAAACACCCAGATAAATGGCTTCCCAAGTTTGATCCTGACTCCAAACAGATAGCTGAAGATCATATCAAAAAATTTATGTTAGCCATTAGACTCTGCAATGTTGAACATGAATACGTTGTCTGTAGGTTGTTCCCTTATACTTTTGAGGGTAATGCATCCACTTGGTACTTTGCCCAACAGCCCCATACCATCGTGTCTTGGGAAAAGTTTGAGTCATTCTTTTTGGAAAAATTCGGAGACGGTAAGCCTCTAGAAGTCTTAGTCATGGACCTTTCTATCTTAAAAATGAACCCAGAAGAAAAAGTTAAAGACTTTAATCAAAGATTCTTAACACTTAAAAACCGAATCCCTGTAGATTCTATGCCTGCTGAGAGTCTTGCAATAGCTTACTACACTAAATCTCTACATCAAAGTATAGCTATTTGGGTTAAACGATCTAAAAAGGACACATTGTTAGAAGCCTTCGAGGAGGCCAGCCAGATTGAAAAAGACATACTTAGTCTTAAGGACTCTTCTAGCAATGAAACTGAAACTAGTTCTTCTTCCAAAAAGAAGATTGAAATTCTCCCCAGACCTACTCAAAGTAAAACACAACCTGAAAACTCTGATTTGGAAAATTTAACGAAAGTTGTTCAAAAACTGTCGAATCAAGTTATAGACTTAAAAAGGTCAAATGAAGAAGCCTCCTCGAGTAAAGGACCCTACAAACCCCCTTTCCAAAAACCTTTTCCTACCAACCGACCTAATCCAACCACTGAAGGCTTAAATCTAGAAAGTTTGCAATGTGCCCTTCAAACAATTCTAGAAGCCCAAGATAACTTGATGCCCCCTGAGACCCCTCGGGAGGTAGTTGAACAAGAACCTGTTCAAGAAGAAGATTCTTCTCCAAATATCTTTGGACACTTCTCGGATAGCATCTTTCAAGCTAACTTTGAGACTATTCACCCTTATAACACTAGGAGTAAGACAACAAACAAGCCTTCTACCGAGAACACTACAACTTCACCTCCAAAGCCCTCTAAATCAGAAGAGACAAAACAGAGCAATGTCAGCCCTAACTTAGATTATGATGTTGTTGAAGATCTTAAAAAATTAAGGGCTAACATTTCTATTTATGAATTATTGAAGTTTCCATTTCTGTTACAAAAAATGTTGCAAAATATTTCAGAGAATGGCAAGAATGGTAATTCAATTGGTAACAAGGTTGTGCAAAGCAAAGTTCCACAGAAGACTTCCACTAAAAATAATCCTAATCCTCAAGATAAAGGAAGACTTCATGTAGTCCCTGTAAATAATAATGTAAATAATGTAAATAATGTAGATAAAGTAGCCTTAGAAATTGCGAGTAAGAAGCCACAAGCTACTACTCTTAGTACTCGCAAGAATGTACCTCCTTTTCTTTTAACTTTCAAGATTTTCAACAGAAATGTGCATAATTGTATGGTTGACTCAGGAGCGTCATCCAATGTGATGCCTTGGTCTGTCTGCCAAAAGATTAACGCTGAAGTGGAACCATCTACTTTGAAAATCATACAACTTGATCAGACAAATGTTAAAGTTATAGGCGAACTAAAAAATGTATTGATTAGACTATCGTCTAACCCAAAGGTTCATCAAGTTATTGATATAATCATTGTGGATATTCCAGAAGTGTATGGTCTGTTTTTGAGCAGGGACTGGTCGGAGCAGCTACATGGTTACTTCACGATGGACTGGTCTCACTTATGGATTCCAGAGAACGGTAAGCCTAACAAGATCAGGGTGAATCGTGAGCGCTACTTTAAGTTCACGGTCACAGATATGAATGATCCTAACGAACCATATACACCTTCTGTTGATTCACCCGAAGTCCAAGGGATGGACACCTTCTTCGGAAATTTCATGGTCGAGGTCTCACCTATCATCAATCCAGAACAGCAGTCCGAGATTGTAGCATACATGCAACCAACAGCTTCTATGCAACAGTCCCATGAGCCCGATGGAAATCAAATTTGGTCTCTATATTTCGACGGTTCTAAGTCAAAAGAAGGAGTTGGTGTAGGCTACATCATCATCGATCCGGTAGGTAACAAGACATTAATGGCTTGTAGACTAGAATTTGAATGTACTAACAATACTGCAGAATATGAGGCTTTACTGCAAGGTATCAGAAAAGCTCTGGATATGAACATTCAAAACCTGCTTGTATTTGGCGAATCTGAAATAGTGGTTAGACAGGTAAGAGATTTTATACACTGTCTTTCCCCGCATCTCAAAAGTTACCAGTCTGAGGTATGGAGTTTAATGAATAAATTTTCTGCTTTCAATATAAATTCCATTCCTAGACTAAATAATGTTGAAGAATATCTTCTAGCTAATGTAACCTCTAAACTTCTTCCTGCAGAAGGCTTGTCCCCAGACGCATTCTCCATCGAGCTATTGTTTCGACCATTTGTGCCTGACAATATCACAAAATGGAGAGTATTTGACGATGATCAGCAGATCATTAACTTCTTGCACATGGAAGAAACCTTTCAAGGCTCGATGATAGATGAACGCACGCACGATGACAATTTGCATGATTTTACGGTAATACCTGATCCGAAATCTCATGAAGCTTTGTCGGACATGGTAAATTCCATACCCAAATCCATAGTTAGATTAGAAAATTTTTATTATTTTGAAGATAAATTTAAAAAGACGGTCAATTCTAAAACCAATAGTTCCTCGTTGTCTTATGAAAAAGTCAATTTAGGAACTAGTGAAAATCCTCAGTGTATTAACTTAGGCTTGGGATGTTCTAGACAAAAAAAAGTTGCTTTTGTTAAATTATTTAAAGAATTTAAGGATGTCTTTGCATGGACGTATGATGATCTTAAAACGTTCGACCCTAATATCATATATCATATCATCCCGATGAAGCCCCAAACCTTACCCTTCCAACAGAAACTGAGGAAGATGCACCCTAAATTAGAACCGACCGTTCAAAAAGAATTGAATAAACTCCTAAGTGCTAAAATAATTTTTCCTGTTAGGCACACTCAATGGGTGTCCAACCTTGTCCCAGTTCGGAAGAAAAATGGGGAAATCCGACTTTGCGTCAATTTCTGAAACCTCAATAGAGCGTCTAACAAAGACAATTATCATGTCCCACCCATGGAACAGATCCTTCAATAGGTATCTGGTTCCGAGAGGCTATCCTTATTGGATGGTTTCTCTAGATACAACCAAGTCCTGATGTCTCCGCCAAACCAACTCAAAACTACCTTCCGTACCCCATGGGGCACTTATGCTTATCGCAAAATGCTCTTTGGATTGATTAATGTTGGTGCTACCTTTCAGAGAGCAATGGACATTGCTTTTCGAGGCTTAATCAATCACTCTGTCGTAGTCTACTTAGATGATGTGACCGTTTATTCTAAAAACAAAGACGATCATCTAGCTCACTTACAAGTCGTTCTTCTACGATGTCATAAATACGCCATCTCCCTGAACCCCAAAAAGTCCATATTTGCAGTAGAACATGGTAAACTACTAGGATTCATTGTGTCTAGTGATGGGATGATTATTGACCCCGAAAGGACTCAAGTCATCGCTAAACTTCCCCCTCCTACATCCAAAAAATCCATGCAGTCTTTCCTAGGCCAGATTAATTTTGTGAGAAGATTTGTCCCCAGTTTCTCCGAAATGGTCAGGCCTCTACAAAACCTGATTAAGAAAGACACCCAATACCACTGGGGACCCACATAAAATCAAGCTTTTAATTCCATAAAGAAGGCCATAATAGACGCTCCGTCTCTCATGAGCCCTGACTTCTCTCAAGATTTTACACTCTATACTTTTGCCTCTGATCGTTCTTATGCCGCAGTCCTAACTCAGAAGAATGTCGATAACAATGAAGTACCCATTGCCTTTATGAGTTCTGCTTTCAAAGGTGTTGAACTTAACTACCCAGCGGTTGATCGGCAAGCCTACGTTGTTTTCAAAGCAGTTAAGCATTTCTGGTCCTATCTTTTGAAGTCAAGGACGAAAGTCATTGTCCCCTACCCTGTCGTAAGGAACTTGTTAGTACAAAAGGAGTTAGGAGAGAAGAGAGATAACTGGGTCACCTCCTTGTAGGAGTATGACTTAGAAATCACCCCAGCTCAGATTGTGAGAGGCCAAGGGTTGTGTAAATTGGTTTTTGATTCGGAAATAGGACAACAAGAAGATAGTGATACGTCAAACCTAGGACAAAGTGATCAAAGTTTGATCTGTTGCACCCAAAACCTCGTTAGTCCTTGGTACGGTGATATTAGATTATGTCTTGAACATGGGTCAGAACCTCGTCACCTTGACCCCTCCAAGAGAAGAGTGTTGAGACTCAAGTCTGCCTCCTTTCATCTAGTTAACAGTGTACTGTTTCATCAGAGTTTTGATGGCGTATTGATGCGTTGTCTCGAGAGAGACGAAGCAGAAAAGGTCTTGCTCGAGTTGCACGCAGGAGAAGTTGGTGGTCACTTCGGTGGTGACACCACTTCTCATAAGGTTTTGAGAGCCGGTTATTACTGGCCCACACTTTTTAGGGACGCTCATGCTTTGTGTCACAAATGTATCATCTGTCAGAAAGCATCAGGGCAGTTGCAAAAACCAGCCTTTCCCTTGCAACCCGTTTCAGTAGATTCTCCTTTCCAGCAATGGGGCCTTGATATCATAGGTCCAGTTAACCCTCCATCCTTGCAACAGCACAAGTATATTGTGACAGCCACAAATTACTTTACTCGATGGTCTGAAGCTGCTGTGTTAAGAACTGTTAACACCAGTCAGGTAATCGCCTTTCTAAATTCGAATATTATCACTCGTTTCGGCATCCCTGATTGTCTAGTATTTGACAATGCTTCATACTTTTCTTCTCTTGAGATGAGCGAGTTTGCTTTGGAAAAAGGAATTAAGCTGAAGTATTCTGCTAGTTACTACCCCCAGGGCAACGGCTTAGCAGAATCAACAAACAAGAACTTGATTAAAATTATCAAGAGAACCGTGGTTGAAAATCACAAGAACTAGAACAATGTACTGTTGAACGCACTGTGGGCTGATAGGGTAACACCCAAAGCCGCTATAGGTTAGTCCCCCTTTTTTCTCGTTTATGGAAGAGAAGCAATTCTTCCCCCTCACATTCTTCTTCCTTCACTTCAGTTGTCACAAAAAGTCCAAGAAGAAGATTGTCCCCCTCTAGAAAACAGAATTAGCGCTTTGATGAAGCTAGAAGAAGTAAGAGCCCAAGATAAGCGTAATTTAGATCAACATCAACAATTGATTAAAAGCTGGTTCGATTCTAATTCTGCTTCTGATAGGAATTTTGAAGTAGGCGATCTCGTTTTGAGGTGGGACAAACCACACGAAGGAAAGGGTGAGCACACCAAATTTCAAAACTTATGGCTTGGACCACTTTTAATTGCTGAAAAGTTGGGTCCTAGTTCTTTTCGATTGCATAATCTTGAAGGGCATCTTGACACCTACCCAGTGAATGGCCAAGCTCTGAAAAGATACTTTTCTTGAAAACTACCCTTGTATATTATGTATATATTTTTTCTTTTATTTTCTTTTCGTTTGCTTTCTGTTTTTTTTATTTTGATTTGAATTGATCAGTTTGTGTTTTTGGACATACACATACCTGTACACTGAGCTATTCAGACAAAGATGATAGAAAAGTTCTTCGCTGAAATAACTTTTGAAAAATCTGTACAAACATCAATGATATATTACTGAAACTGATATCTGTGTTGGAAAATTTTGTTGTTTGAAAGAAGTTTATTGATTTCAATCTCTGAGCAAAGCTTGTCATGATCATCTATTATCTTTTTACGCTGTCCCTTTTTTGTAAAGGAATGACTCAAAAGATGTCTCCCTGTCGTAGGAATTTTTTTTGTAAATGAAACATCTCTGGAGCTAAATAAAGGACAGTGTTAAAAAATTCTGATGAGGTCCGAAAAAATATGTTAAAATATCGAGATTTTCAGCGTCACCCCGCTCAGCTACATACCTATGAAAAACAAAATAAATATGAATAAGAGTTGTGGGAAGTGCTTGTAAACCCGTCGGGATACTGAACAGGTCTGCTGGCAGCGGGTAAATACAAGCATGGCTCCAAGACAACTTTGTCGGGGTACTGAACAGGCCTGCTGGCAGCGAAGCAATGTCGGGTACATGAAAATCTGCAAAAAAATATAAGAAACCTCTTTAAATGTCCTTTATTCTGATCTAGAACTTCTTGACAGGATACAGACGTCAGAGTGGGTTAAATGGAAACCCTGTCGAGGCTATGGACACCTTCTGGCAGAAGTGGCCATGTCAACAGTATTGAAGATTTATCTTTAATATCGTGACTTGCTGATCTTAAGACTGTTATTGGTTTTCATCTTTTGAAACACTGCTAAAAAAAATGATTAATGACGATGTTAGTACAATTTTCTGGTTGTTATTTTTGAGTTGAAATTCTCTTTACTGTCCTAATCTGAATTTGTTTCTTTTGACAGAGATAACTGCTTCTACCAGTGTGTCGCCATTGTTGGCAGCCAATCACATTTTTCCATCATCCTATAAGCTGCCTACACCTATGTCTTGCAAACATCAAGTTTTTTCGCGATTTTCAAATAAATGACATTTTCATTTCTTGCGACATTTACACACTTGTTTTCGTTTTGTTTTCACGACTGTAAGCGTGAAAACTAAATCTTTCGAAGTTACATTTTGATCACTATCTGAACTGTCACGATCTTTTTATCGATGTGTCTACTGCGCTTACCTTTTTTCTATCATTATGTAGCTGGAAGAACTTTCGAACATTGCTCATTGGTCATTCTTATATTGATGAGGTGATTGAGTTTCATTGAGTTTTCAATACATTAATATTTGGATTTACACTTTTTATGACATGCTTGATCAGTGATTCTACGAAATGCATAAGGGTTTTGATTATTTTTTTATATATATATGATATAATCCTTATTGCTAATCCTTTTATAGCTCTTGGCTTGTCAATTATATGAATATTGTTTGACACCCTGGTTAAACTTTTGATTATTCACATAGGCGCATAGTTGATTATGAGTTTTGATGTCGGATGCTTGAACACCGTGGCATAACATTTGCGCATTTACACATTTGATTTCATTGGTTGTACACACAGCTTAAATGGTTGAACTATTATCATGGAGTGAACAGCTATGAAATTTGACAGTTGCACTTGGATAATGAATATTATGCATGGCAGACTCCACCACCTTCGCATGCGCGCATTAATGCTTCCTCTTTTGCTCGTTCATTATTGTTGGTTCGGGTAGCTATGTTACTGTATGCGTTGGTGAATTCGAACCCTTCCCTTTCCATGCATTCGGCTCCATGGCACCAGTCGTGAGAGTTGAACCCAATGGCAGCCAGGCCCTGTTAATGTTTGACAATGCCCGCCAAGATTTGGCAGACAGTGGATGGCTTACCTTTGTGAAACGATTCGAAGGTTTTAACCTTTACGTAGCTCGACAGTTTTCCATGACCTTCGATGGTTGTCGAGCCAAAGTAGGCGATGTATAGTTAGAGATTGATGAACATCTTGTTAGCTCAGCCACGGGGTTACCTATCTCTGGACAGCGCTGGTTTAAGAATTGCAAGGTCGAAGAAGTGTCATGGACATTGTTGTTTCAGTCGCACAAAATCACCTCCTGTGATAGAGGTATGCCCGTAACTATGCTAAAAAAACGATGGCATGATTTATTATTGATAATCAAGCAATTTGTGACCTGTGAAGGATGATACAGGCTAGTCTTCCTTTACCACCTGCGTCTATTGATGATTTTTATAGGGTATCCTCTAAACATGTCGTTCTATTTTCATCGGAGCCTGTATAAAATGTCCAAAAAATATAAAAGGCACAAGGCTGATAACATCCTGTTTCATCATGGGCTTATTAATCTCATTTTTGTTTATCAATTGAGTTTGAATGGTGACAGTTGGAAGGCCTTCATCGCCCGTAATGGCTTTGAGGACATTGATCCTATAAAGGTTGATAAACCTGTGGAAACTGAGACTAAGGTTGAACCGCCTCCACCCTTACACCTCCTACTGCCTAAACCCTCGACCAACCCTCCTATCGACTTACCCAACACTGTGACTAAGAGTGCAGAGGCCATTACAAATCCTATGAGCAAAAATCTCAAATTAAACCTTGCTGCAAACGCCAAAGGGAAAAACAATGCACGTTTGATTTCATGAATGGCAAGGAATAAGCCAAAGACCCCTGTTGAGCCAAACCCTATCGTTTTGAGTGAGGACTCTGATTTGGAAGTGGAGCATTTCTTGGCCAGCGAATACCCTTATTCGCAAGGTTTGTGTGCCGAACCCTCATACAATTTTGTATCAAACCTACCCCCCTGCCTAAAGGACGACCCTAACTACCCGGGTATTGAATTGCCTCGTGAAACCCTCGGTCATTTGCCTAAACCCTCGCCTACTCTGTCTAAACCTACACAGTCACCCTGTGAGCAATCCAATTCATGGATGGAGCGATATTATATTGATGTTCCTATACTCCAGTCAAAGATTCAATCTTTGGAAGACCAGATTGTCGTGCTAACTAGACAAAAATCCAAGCTTCAAGTAGTGGATAAAAAAAAAAATACAACCAGCTCCATTCTATTCAAGAATGTGGAATCAGCCACGGCTGTTGTAAATTCCAAGCTGGTATAAACAAGCAACCTCGTCGCTACACAGGTATGAAAATTTTGGTATCGTTTTTTTGTAAATAATCTAGTTGTTATAATGATTTGCATTCAGTTTTTAAACAATTATGTTCACATCTTGAATGGCTTTGTTATATTGCGTGCATTCTATATATAGTTTTGTTTTGAATAAAAAGAAATTTCGATTCGATATGCGATTTGATTATTCTCGATATTAGAAATCAATAGATTTGATTGGATTTGAGTGATCTTCGTTTGAATTTGTTTGATTGTTTGCCTTCAAATGAATTGGTTGGTATCCGATTTGAAAAGGAAATATTTCATATTCAGTTTAGAACACAATCTTGCTCGCATTTGATTTCGTTATCATCCATGTGCAATGGTTGGTAAATGATTTGATTAAGATTGATTGTTACGATTTTGCTCGGATTCGATTATCATTGGTATGTTGTGGCTGGTAAATGTTTTCGGCAAGATACTCGTAACGATGTTGTGTCGTGTGATGTTATATCTTTGATTGTTTCCAACGACAAGGATATTCACTCTGTTTCTTTGATGAAAACATTACGCTCAAATAACCTTCGTGCCCAAATTTGGAAATGAACCCGAATCATAACAACTGTGTGGAAATCTTAGCTAAATCGATTCGCTTTTGCTCTAATTTAGCAAGTTCGTCCTATGAGTCGTGTTCAGATTATAATTGATACTCTGTATTATAAATTTGTGCAATGAATTGGTCAAACCCTGATATGATTCGTTTTGATTGAAATGATTATGATGTTGTTACATATGATTTCATTTATTTGATTTATGATTATAATTGAAAACAAAGTATTTCTATCCTTGTATTCAATTAAATGATATGAATCTTTCGCTATATCATTACAGCTATAACGATTGGAAAATGATTATGTTGGATTGGATCGTATCTCTTGTTTAACAATCACATATGATATGTTTGGTTATCAGTTTCAATTGGATATGATACAATCTTATTACTGTTCGATTATGACTCTGTGGACCCGATTTTATGGTAACAAAACAACAGAGTATTCCTATCTCTGTGTTTGGTTGAATCATTTTTTATCATGTTTAATGTTGAATGATAAAATCGTTCTAATCTCAAATGATTCGTTCTCAAGTAATTATTGGATGTCAATTGAATGGAATTTCTTAAAAGATTTTGAATCGATTCTGATTCTGATTATGTATCTTATTTTAGACTAGCTACAGAATCAGATGATTCTATAGCTAAGTCTGTAGAATTAAATTTTTATTGCTTTATTAATAAAATATCTCTCTAACTTGTCTGTTTCTGACTTGTTTCAGGTGAATTCGAAATTGCATTGGATTGGATGGATAGTTTAGAGGATATTTGAAATATTTTGGTTTCATTTTAGTTTCCTAGTTTAGTTGATCTTGGGAATATCTTCCCAGATTATGTAAACAGTTTGGTAACTGCCACAAGGAGGTTTTACCCTGTGGAAAAACTTATAAATACTTATTATTTTTGTAATAATGATCATCCTCATTCATGGGAGAACAAGGATATGGAATTCTAATACAGACTGAGACAGAAATTGATGTTCTACTACAGCTTTAGCTTTTCATAATATCAATATTTTGTTTCATGTTTATATGTATCAATTAGCATTTGGTTAATGACTACTTTAGCTATCTTAGTCTTTTGCAAATTATATGATTTAATCAATATAATCCATATCTGATTTCTTCCAGTACTTAAAAAACATAGAAATTACTTGATTCAGTTTATGAACGACAGATTTATCTTCTTCATTAATTGGATTATTAAGTATAAGTTTTTGCATAATAGGTTTACCTTATTGCAGAGATTTATAAATCATATAATTGTTATGATTTTTTATGTCTTGTTTGTCCTATAAATAAACTCAAAGAGCATTGTAGCTATCGTTTACGAGAAGCTTCTGGATCATCCAGTGCGAGTTTCCTTCCTCTGACCAGCTTCGAAGTCATCATACACAGGACAAATCTGGAGCGTTTCCAGGTTTGTTTGTTGTTTATTTGTTTAGTATATTTGTTAGTATTTTAGTTAGATATATGTGTAGTTAGTATATTAGATTGTTTAATTTCAGTAAGTTTTATCTATTGTTCATAAAATTATAAAATCAACAAAAATATCTTTCTCTGTCTTAGGGCAGAAAGAAAAAGAGTTTTTCAGGTTTTATTTAAATCTGTGAATTGTAGATCTTGTATATTTTGTAAATAAGTTGTATTTCAGTTAGTAGTTAGTATAGTAATAATTAGTAGTTTGTATATATATAGTTAGTTAGATTATCTTAGTTTGTTTTAATAATTTCTTTTAATTAGATTAGTGTATTAGTTTGTTTTTTGTTTGTTAGTTTAGTTTGTTTTTTAGTTTGAGTTAGTTTGTTTTATTTAGTTTTAGTTAGATTAGTTAGATTAGATTAGTTTTCTTTTGTTCTCTTAGGACTTTAGATCGTCTAACAGAGCCGCTAAACCCATCAGGGTGGTTCATTCCAAACGGCTTGGGTTATTAGACAACCCCGGACCGGTTCCACTCTCTCAGTTGACTGACGGTCAATTTCGCCCGTCAACAGAGACGTAACCCAAGATGGGTGAAATCGGTTATCAACTTGTTTAATGTGCTTTGTTATTTATTTTTTCTATTTCTCTCAATTTCATCATTTTAACTTATGCAATTTGTTTATCAGTTAATGAAGTTTTGGATAAGTAAGGGGATTCACGTGTTAATTTGCAAATAGTCATAACAGTCACAATTTTCGAATCAAATTGGATGTTAATTTATTCTTAATAACTAATTTGAAATCTAAATATTTTTGTATCAAGTTGGTATCAGAGCCAGATTTGACAGGTATTTTCAAGTGAATGCTCACGAGGTCCAAGTCCAAGCGAAATAAATCCACACTTGAAGACTTCAACCGAGAAATTCAAAGAGAATTTCAAAAATGAGGAATGGAATTTGGAGGAGACGATCCTACAATGAGACCCGAGGCTATGATGGAGTCATTTATCAAGATGAAGACAATGGTGGAAGAATTGTACTGTAGGGCTCAAGGAGGAGTTGAAACATCGGTAAAAGTTGAAGGATAAGAAGGAGGTAAATAACCTCCAGAGCCTCCTTCACCCACATCATCATCATCATCTTCTTCTGATGAAGGTGAGTATTCTTATCTTAAGAAGAAGCCTTCTAAGAAGTATTCTCATTCTCATGCTCATGATTTGTCTTTATTAAATTTAGATGTAAAGTTTGATTTTCCAATTTATGATGGAGAATTGAATGCATAAAAGTTGGATAATCGGATCAAACAGATTGAAGCATATTGTAGGTTAAAGAAAATCGCAGATGACACTGCAAAGATACAGTTGGCTACTCTTTGTCTAGGATGTGTATCTTTCATATGGTGGGAGAGTAAGACACAAACTGATCTCATTCAATAGGGTAAAATAATTTCTTCTTGGGATGAGTTTACTGTTGCATTAAGAAAACAATTTTATCCATTAGCCTATATGAAAAAAGAAATAATTGATCAGAAACATCTAAGACAAGGAAAAGGGAAAAATGTTCAAGTATATACACATGAATTTAAGAAGAAAGAATTGTCTTTAGGAATTCCATTATATACTCATGAAACTATTCTAAAATATATTGGTGGTATGCATTCATATTTTCGACATACTATATTAATGTTTAATCCTACTAATATTGAAGAAGTGTCAGTACAATCTACTCATCTTGAAGATAGAAAAGGAAAGCATGTGTTTGAGGATAAGAAGCCACATAAATTCGAGAAGTAGTCGAAGGGAAAAGGGAAGAGTAAGAAGACATATATAATGAATAAATTTGAGGAGAAGCCTACATGTTCTCATTGCAAGAATAAAGGACATGAGGAGAAAAAGTGTTGGAATTTGCATCCAGATATGCTACCAAAGAAGTTCCAAGACAAGGGGAAACAAAAGATTGTTGCAACAGTTCAACAAAATCTAGGATCAGGTTTAGGAGACCAAACTAAAATCACAACAATGGGAAGTGTTATCCCCAAATTCCTAGGGATAACTAAGGAGATGATGTCTCAAGGCCCTTGGGTTTCATACATGGAGTACCGAGAGATAGCTTGACAAGAAGTGTCGACTTTCACAGAAAGAAACCCACCTCACCACCAGATTTATAAGTTCATCATGAGGGTATCCACCACACCAGTTGGCTTCTGGAATACATTGGTCTTTCTCCATGAGGTACAAGTCAGGTTTTATGGTGAGTATCATTTCAATATTTGAGGCATTTGATTTTGTTACATTTTAAAATGCTTTTGATTATGTAACGTCTGCTTGGAAATTATGCTCTTTGTCTTGTTTCACCTTGGTGGTTGACATTGCGCCCTAGTAAGTGGGTCACCCTTAGGGATAGGTTTTCTACTGGGTGGTCCTTTTGATGAGTCATCATTCCATTCCTAACCATATTTTTCATGTTCCTCTCTTCATCCCCTCATCTCCTTACCTTTTGGGATTTTTGGGTGTACTAACCCAAGAAGGGGTTGAAGGCCCAAAGGCTTGTAGCTGGAAAAATATAAAATCCAATTATAAACCTTCTATATACTCTCACAGGGATCCCAAGGACAATGAAATGTCTCTCATAATAAACAGATGGGACCCGTAAAAAATAATACAAAATTCCAACCAAGGAGGTGCATGTGTGGGCATTGTTTTTCATTCTTAGGTAGAAGCCCCACACATGACTTCAACTTGGGGAAGCATGATGTGACCAAGTTAGAGTCAAGGTGGGAATTTTTTTCATGCTTAGGTGGAAGCCCCACCTTTGCTTCAACTTGGAAATATTGAAAAAGAACATAATGCAATAAATGGGCTTCGAAAAAGGTTGCATTGAAAACGAAGGTGAAACACACCCTCTATAAAGGCACCCATAAATGAGATAATACAGTCCCTTGTATGTCATGAACCCCATGCCAAAGAGTCTCTCCCCCATAAATTTTATTTTTTCCACATGTCTTAGAGAGGGGTCAACTTGGAAAAAACTTCTAAACTAGAGGTATAATTCACCCAATAGGTCGCTTGTCAACCCTCCCATTCCTAAACTTGGAAAATTGCATAGGGTCTTTGAGCACTTGTTTATTTTGATGAGGTGGTTTGGATGTACATGCTTAGATATATATTTTATTGATTTGATTAACTTATGATGATGCATTTGACTTGATATCTTTGGAGGGTGCATTGATTGTCTTTTCGGGACCTAGTTGGTGGACAGATTTGGAAGAACAAACCCAGCTTGCGCTTCCTTGGGGCTTGAATCCCACAGGTTGGATACCATGGAATACACATCAAACAATGACTCTATCATTTTGAGGCCTAATGAGATACAATGGAGGACATAACCTAGCCTTTAGCCAGCCCAACGATTTTCTCTTGAGGCTAAAAAATCACTTTTGAGGAGGTTGACATCACCTTAGGGCTAGGGTGGTTTTTTACTTGACAATTGACATATTTTGATGGACAGGGGCACCTTGAGGACCCTAGTGCTTGAGACTTAATCCTTTGGAGGCCCAATATTTCATCTCCAATCTCAATTATTTGCTAAAGGTGTCAAAATATTTCCCTAAAGGGGTGATGTCATGCTTCTTTAGCATTTCTTATGTGCATTTTAGGGTTAAATTTGAATTTTATATTGTAAAGGGGTAAAGTAAGGATTTTTGTACCCTTGCTTTTTGTTTTACCCTAATATTAAGTGTACAAACACTTGTAGTAGGATTTGTATGAATAGAGATCATTTCATTTCATTTTTACATCATAACTCTCCCATCTTAGAGAGGATTCTTGGTTAAAATTTGTGCCCTACTTGGGAAATTTTGTCTATATCTCTTGATACTATCTCTTGCTATGGTTTTCTTTGGCTGTTGGATTAAGAATTAAGGCATTATCTTTCTTAGAGGTTTTTTCTTGCTTTTATGGTGGATTTCCTTAGTTAAAAGGAGTTTATCTTGTTAATGCTTGGACTAGGTAAGGAATCTTTCATGTCATTTCTTATTTTCTTGGTCACAAGGTTAATTTTCTAAGATTTTTGGGAGTATAAAGGCATACAAACCCACTAATCCTATCATATTTGTCTTGGAATAATTTTTTTCATAAAGGAATACTAGGAGGAGTAAAAGGGTTTACACCCTCCTAGGGTTTTCCTTAGATAGTCTTTCTTTACTTGGGGTGTAAAAGGGCTTACACCCCCAATGAAGTGGCATAAAACCTCTTTAATTTTTAAAGACTCCATAACCCAATAGTTAAAGGAACTAATATATTTCATTGTAGAAATAAAATCATTGCATTGGGATACATAGAATTATGAGATATCGAAATAGTTTAAGTTGGAATCTTTTCTACATGTTATAAGTTTTCTTGTTCCCTAAGGGCATCCTATTTTATCCAAGGATTTTATTGCTACAAAAAATTTAATGCTACATCCATTAGGGCTACAGCGAACTTCACTTTATTTCATCATTTACTCACTTTTCCACTGTGGAAATTGACTTATAAACCTAGATTACTTTTCTACTAGTTATGGGATATTTTTTTTACGGTTAATTGTTGATTATTATGGTTGGAACTTGGTGTTATAGCAATTTTTTTATACATCCATAAGGCTTCCCTAAAAATTTGTTGATAACTTCATTTCGCAGCCCTAATTTACCGTCAAAGTTCATGCTTAAGTATTGGAAAGTTATCTATTGTTTTAGTACTTCATTGTCCAATAATTATTTGACAATTTTGATGGTTGAATATGAAATAACTAGTTGTTTTACTTGATGATATATATTTATGTTGATTTTTTCAAATAGGGATAGCAAGCTTAACTTTCTTTTTCATTAGATTTGTTAGCTTGTATCTTGTCTTTTCTTGTGTCTTAGGTAGGTGCAACCATATTCCATAGGTATTCAAATACTTGAAAACAATAAACCACCTGTGAATCTCGTTGTCAATCCACTCTCGACTTAGCAACTTGACCTATAGGGGCATCACTTCCATCGTCTCACGTTTCATCTCATTTCCCCCTAAGGTCACCTGGGACTCCCCTCTTGTGTTGGATCATTCCTTCACTAAAGCGAGGGGAGGGTTTATCTGAGGTGCCAGTGGGTAAAATATCCCACTGTTTTCTCCATATTGTGGTTTGGGTTGGGCTTTTCCCAACCTATAGTTTGTGTGATAACATTTTGGCATCATTTCTGGGGAGAATTTTGAATCTTCTTTCATGCCCTAACGACACTTTGGAAAGATACCATCCCAAAGAATTTACCCCTAACTTTCCTGGTGACTCCTCTTGAAGGATTCTCCCCTTCCACCTTTTATGACCTCTTCTTGAAGTTCATCTAGCGACTCCACTTATGGAAATTTCCCTTTCCCTTCCCTCCATTTTTGATGAACATTAAGATCATATGGAGACTCCATTAAAGTGACATCTCAGATAATGTAACCATGGAATCATGGGATTTACCATGGGCCTTCCACAAGGTATAGCCTTCTCTCGATGTTCAAAATATCCCTGGATACCCAAAACTTTTCCCTGCATGGTGGGGGGGGGGAATAGCCCCAAATTCGATGGCAACCCAACTCTAGTAGTCACCCATGTTGTGAACTATATGAGGTATGCTTCAAGTATAAATGTAATTCATGGTGATGTACTAATGAACATTTATGTATATTATTTCGACTCAAGTCAAAGGAAGTGGCTTGAAAACGTGTGTTATCTGAAAAGTATCTGGTCTTATACAGAGCTTGTTGAATAATTTCTCAGGTATTGGGGGCCAACTACTCAATATTTTCATACTACCCTCCAAGAGCTCAAAGATTCCCTTTACAGAGAAGGTTTTCCAGTGGATGATGAGACAATAGTTGAAGAGTGTGAAGTTGAAGAAGAATATCACCCACCACCTACAGAAGAAGTGCTTGAAGAACATATCCATGAAGAAAGTTGTCAAGAAGAAATCGATGATGAATACCTTAATGAGAAATCGATGTCCATTTTCTCGATTGATGAAGGTGAATTTATCCACCCTTTCCTTCCTCCTGCACATGAAGATAAAAAAATAATTGGCTTCAATCATATAGATGATCTCGTGGAGGACCCCTTTGACATGGTTGATCAACACATTTATGATTTCATACATGTCGGGAGGCGTAGATGGGATGTGGTTTTTTTCACTTTTGATAAAGATCTCATTTACGACGTTGAAGGTAGATCTCAAATAAAAGGGTTTGAGTTGTCATCTTCATAGGATTGGTCTTCATGCACATATGATTCAGATGCTTGGCATCCTGGTAATGATATGATCACAGATTTTTTCCATGATGATTCATTGCAGCATACTCATGAATATTTCCAACCACCTTCATGCTCAAATCTTGATGGATACGAGATCGTGGCCAGCCTAGAGCAGTCAAAATCCCACTCTACAAGGCCAAAATATTTTCATCTTGAATATTTTTATAGTGATTCATAGATGAAGAGGCAACATCTTTCTTTCTCTAGACATGAGACAATCCCTCACCTCTTTTCTTCTTCTCTAAGGAATCATCAAGATTTCTTGGGATCTCTCATCTCTTCTCAGTATTCAAGAAGAAGTGGTGCGCTAAGGGAGGATGAAGATGATACATATTCCTTACAGGGTATCCCTTTTCAAAGATGGATTGATTATGCTTGTGGCCATTCTCTCCGTCAAGATTTCCTCTCTCCCACCCATCTTCATGAGTTTCATTTCATGATTGATTATATGTCTATTTATGCTCATGATTATTATGTTCTCAACTTATCTTTGTGGTATTACATGATTAAGAACAGGGGGAGATACCTTGATGAAATAATGGACAAGTGGTTGCACTGGTTGTATGACTTCACCTAACGTCACCTATATCCTGATCTTTAGGGCCCTAGGGCCCCAGGTAAGTAGGTAGGTCATTTTGATTTATTTCATACTGTATGTTATTTTCTCATAGTAGCTTAGTTGCATTTCATTTTTTGTTTTCATTTTTCTCTACTTGCATAATTGATTTACATGTTTATTTTTCATAGTATATATGAAAAATGCTAAAAAATAATATTTTATAGATTAGTTGTCATTTTTGGTTTTTGATTATATGGACAAAGGATGAATGAACCATCCTACACTTAATGAATTTGTTGTTTCATTGTTTGTAGTAACAGGTCCACCAGGAGATGTTGTGGTTATCATGATATCTATGGTGATTACATGTCCCCAAGTAGGAGCCAGATGTTATCCCCAAATTTCTAGGGATAATTAAGGAGATGATGTCTCGAGGCCCTTAGGTTGCAGACATGGAATACCAAGAGACAACTTGACCAATAGTGTCCACTTGCACATACAAAAACCCACCTCACCACCACAGTTCCAAGTTCATCGTGAGGGTATCCACCACATCAGCTGGATTCTGAAAAACATTTGGTCTTGCTCCATGAGGTACAAGTTAGGTATTATGGTGAGTATTATTTCAATATTTGAGGCATTTGAGTTTGTTACATTTTAAAATTCTTTTGATTGTGTAACATATGCTTGGAAATTATGTTATTTGCCTTGTTTAACCTTGGTGGTTGACAGTGTTCCCTAGTAAGTGGGTCACCCTTAGGGATAGGTTTTCTACTGGGAGGTCCTCTTGATGAGTCATTGTGCCATTCCTGACCATATTTGTTGCTTTCCACTCTTCATCCCCTCATCTACTTACCTTTTTGGATTCTTAGGTGTACTAACCCAAGAAGGGATTGTCCCTCATTTAATGGGAAGAAGGGGTTGAAGGCCCAGAGGCTTGTAGCTAGAAAAAGATAAAATTCAATCATAAACCTTCTAGATGCTTGTTGAGGGACCCCGAGGACAATGAAATGTCTCTCATAAGAAAATGATGGGACCCATAAAAGTAATACAAAATTCCAACCAAGGAGGAGCATGTGTGGGCATTGTTTTTCATGCTTAGGTAGAATCCCCACACATGACGTCAACTTGGGGAAGCATGATGTGACCAAGGTAGATTCAAGGTGGGAATTTTTTTTCATGCTTAGGTAGAAGCCCCACCTTGGCTTCAACTTGGAAACATCAAAAAATTAAAAAAGGAAATAAATGGGCTTGGAAAAAGGTTGCATTGAAAACGAAGGTGTAGTACACCCTCTACAAAAGAACCCATAAATGAGATATTATAGTCCCTTGTATGTCATGAACCCCATGCCCAAGAGTATTTCCCCCATCCATGTCACTTTGTCCATGTGTCTTAGAGAGGGGTAAACTTGGGAAACACTCCTAAACTAGAGGTATGATTCACCCAATAGGTCATTTGTCAATCCTCCCATTCCTAAACTTGGAAAGTTGCATAGGGTATTTGAGCACTTATTTATTTTGATTAGGTGGTTTGGATGTACATGCTTAGATGGATATTTTATTGATTTGATTTACTTATCATCATTTGATTTACTTAGATGGATCTTTTGAAGATTTGATTTGATTTGATTTACTTAGATGGATCTTTTATTGATTTGAGAACTTGACCTATAGGGACGTCACTTCCATCATCTCATGTTTCATCTCATTTATCCCTAGGGTCACCTGGGACTCCCCCCTTGTGTTGGATTATTCCTTCACTAAAGTAAGGGAAGGGTTTATCTGAGGTGATAGTGGGTAAACTGTCCCATTGTTGTCTCCATATTGTAGTTTGGGTCGAGATTTTCCCAACCTACAATTTGTGCAATAACAAGAATTAAAGGTATATCTACTATTGGTTCTAGTTCTTCAGCTCAATCTTCTAAATTGAAAAGTGTTCTTAATCAAAAGAAACAAAGTGAGATTTTTCATCTATGGGTCATAGCAAAGCATACAAAGATAGATACTTTGTCTGACAGTGGATTTCAAGTTAATTTAATTTCTGAAGAAATTGTTAAGAAGTTGGGTTTAAAGACCACACCTCATGTGAAACCATATCCATTGGGTTGGGTGTGTGAGGATGCTAAGATTAAAATAACTAAACAATGTAAAATCAAATTTTCAATTACTTCCAAGTTCATTGATGATTTTGAATTGGATGTAGTGCCACTTTACATTTTCATTATTGTCTTGGGTAGTCCATACATATTTGACATGAAATCCATATTCTATCGTGAAGAGAAAAAGTATCACCTTTTCAAATATGGGATTGAATATATTTTTAGATATAACCGTATTAAAACTTATGTTTCATTAGTAAGCATGGGACAAATGAAGAGACTTGTAAATTCTAGTAAATCTTTTGTTCTCATGATGTTGAAGCAAAAAGAGAAAGATGTATCAGATGATTTTTCAAGTTGTAACCCAGGTCATAAGAAGGAATTGGTAAATATTATTTCTAACTATGATGAGCTATTTCAGGAACCTACAGGGTTGCCTCCCAAGAGGGGATTTGAACATGAAATTTATTTACAATGGGATGCTCCTCTTCCTAATATTGGTATGTACAGGTCATCAGTGATAGAGAGAGAAGAGATAAAGAAGCAATTTCAAGAGTTTCTCTATAAGGGAATCATAAGGACGAATTCTTCTCCATGTGGATCTCCTATTGTATTGGTTCCAAAAAAATATGATACATGGAGGATGTGTATTGAATTTCGGGCACTGAAAAAGATGATGGTAAAGAATTGATATCCTCTTCCTAGAATTGATGATTTATTGGATCAGTTGAGAAATGTTATCTATTTCACTAGGTTAGATTTGAGAAGTGGTTACAATCAAATTAGAATTGGACAAAGTGATGTGTGGAAAATTTATTTCATGACAAAACATGGATTGTTTGAATGGTTGGCTATGCCATTTGGTTTATGCAATGCACCTGCGACATTAATGAGGGTAATGAATTATGTATTCAAGCCTTTTATATAGATTATTTTGTCATTTTCTACTTAGATGATATTTTGGTCTTTAGTCGAACATGGGAACATCATGTATTTCATGTTGGGAAAGTATTTGAACTTTTGAAAAGGGAGAAGATTTATGTGAAGATGTATAAATGTGAATTTGTCAAAACCTATCTAGTGTACTTGGGTTATATTGTAGGGAATGGAAAATTGAATATAGATCCCTCTAAGTGTTAGGATATTTAGACACTTAGGAGTTAGTTAAGATCTACTTGGTCTAATATGTCGTTAGGTAAAAGTGTGTTTCTTTAGTATGCATTAGTATGCATTTGTAGTTAGGAAATCCGACGGTCACGATATGTTCCCGA
>ML783101.1:418512-450109 GCA_009831015.1 Picea engelmannii
AATGGCCTAAAGCCGACATAATTAAAATAACATTACTAATCTAAATTACAACTAATGGCCTAAAGCTGACATAAATAAAATAGCATTACTAATCTAATATGCCCCAATTAAGGGGTAATGAGCCAACATTAGGGCTTAACAATCCAACATGTACATTAGGAATTACATGAAAAAATGGAGAAGAGCCAAGCTAAGTACAAGGCGAGGCATGGAAATCATCGGGTTGATCATCAGTTCCAAGTTGGTGATTAGGTGTGGTTACATATCAAAAACGACAAAATGAAGGGTGGAGGTAAAAATCTCAAACCAATCAGGTATGGTCCATTTGATATTTTAGAGAAGATTGGTACTAATGCTTTCCATTTATATTTTCTATCTTATAAGAAAATGTATTTAGTGGTGAATGTTGAGAATTTGAAATGTTATGAGCCTCCTATGATTATGGATAAAGATGAATATGTCCAGGTTTTGACAGTTGATGATTTTGCTCCTGAATATTTAGATGAGTTGCAAGAAGATGTTATCAATGACAAGAGAATCAGGACTTCACGACGAGGTGATGTGGAGTATCTTTGAGTTGGTATTAAATGGGTACATTCAAGAAAAGAAAGATGGATATAGATCAGGAAAGTTAGGGAGATTTATCTTCACTTAGTTGTTGAGTAATCCAAAATTTTGGTGGTCCAAAATGTTGCCAATGGGGAGAAATGATCCAGGTGGATCTAAGAATGCTCAAAAATGGATATTCTCAAATTATAATAAAAATGACTCCATTCTGTAGATATTGATGATACCTTTCCTACACAACTTTAACAAGCTCAAACGGATGTCGTATGAGAAATATATGGTCTTTTGAAGTTTTGGAAAAAATAGGTAAAAATGGAAAAAGGCAGGTGCCATGTGGCATCACTGGAAGGATGACACGTGGAACTGCACGGACGGACATGTGGACTGTATAGTGTTGATGTGGCAGGTGGAAGGTAGTAGTACAATGTTGATACAGCATCTGACTGGGTGTAGGTTCAAGTGATGTAGCCCAATCAGAGGCTTTCATGTGGTGCCCTCCTGATTGGCCATTGTGGCTTAAGAGAATCAAAATTTGTTGGGATCGATAGGGATCAAACCCCCTACCTCTTCAAAATAGTGAAAAAATCTAAATCAATATGCCAAACTACACCATCGAATATACCAAATGAGAATATTCTATTTAAAGAAATTGTTGTAACCATATGCCAAATATGGGTGTCGGTCGGGGTCGACCCTGTGATCTCCGAGTTGACAACCCAACACTCCAACGACATTCATTTTTAAATCCCACCGAGAATAAAATATTATTTTTTTGTAAATGCACCAAATAGGAATATAGCAGCATCGAGAGGGTTTGAACCCCCGACCTCCTCTATATAAACTCAACGACCAGCCATTGCACCACAATGTTATTTGGTGCCAAGAAACTCTGGCATTTTGGTTTTTTTATGTTGTTCTTAGTCTTTTGAGAGATATATAGAGTGTTATTAGTCAAAAGATTCAATTTTTTTAGGAATCTCTTATTGTGATAGTCACACATGAGTATCTGCAGTAGAACAGAAGGAATTTTCTAGAAACATAAGTTGGAGTTGGAGTTGTATCAAGTATTTTTTAGCATCAATAGAGTGGTCTCTCATTTGGAAGAATACCCAGAAATGTAGCCCAATATGGGTGAACTCCATTATCAACTTGTGTAATGTTCTTTGTTATTGTTGTTTTCTATTTTTCTCAATTTCAACATTTTAAGTTCCACAAATTATTTATCAAATAATGAAGTTTTTCATAAGTAAGAGGATTCACATGTTAATTTCCAAATAGTCATAACGGTCACAATTTTCAAATCAGCTTGGATGTTAATCTATGCTTAAGAACTAATTTGACATCTAAATATTTTTGGATCATGAATCAATCATGAGGGATGACTACTAAATGTAGAAAAATGTATGGCAAAGAATTGCATGCATGTGGATGCCTCATGTAATACCCCAATTTTGATCCCCAATTTACAATGCACGTTTGTATATGATAAAAGTTCGAAGAACCTAGCAATGTAATACTTTGAATAATAATAATAATAATAGTAATAGTAATAATAATAAATGCATCACTAGCTATAGATGAACAAGGACAAAGTCATAGGGGGATATGATTCCACAGGAGAGCAGATAAAGGGGATAATACAATTATTATATTATTTATTCCTAACCTTTGAGTTAGTAAGGAAAGTGGTTATGAGGCCTTCTTGGAGAAATCCATGTGGTTCTTTGTGGGCATGCATATGTTAACCCTATGTTTTTGGTCGTGGGGTTCCTCATTCATTCTTGTTCCTAGTTTTGCATGGGAATGAAAGGTTGGAGGTAGAGAGTCAATGTTAGTTGGATGTAAGAGCTTACATGTTATACCAATAATGGGAAATTATGTCTATGTGCATGAGAATGATGGTAGTTGAGGATAACTGTTCGTAGATGAGATTACCTTAAGTTTCCAGCACTAATATTTCTTTACCAATATGTACTAGTTTCCTGGAGAGAAGTAGAATAGTTTGAGGGTATTCATTACAAATAAGGGAATTCCTTTATTTGGTTTTGTTACACATTATTTTCATCACCCCTATGACCGTTAATGATGTAAACCTATCCTTTGTATTTATAAGGATCAATCGCCTAAATTCATAAAGAAAGAAGGGAGAAGAACTTTTCCTGAGAGAAGAAGTTGTCTTTTCCTTTGTAAAAACCCTATTAAGGAGGTTCGTCGCACCCTACCTAATGTATGTTTCCTTTGTCCATATTGTATGATTCCTTGATCACATACATAGTTTCATATCAAGTAGGCTATGTTATTCTTGTCTTCGTTGGCTTGTGTTCTTTTGCAAATATTTCTCCATAAGCCTCGTGACAGAGCTTGGATTACATTGGCGAAGTCGGATCTTCGATATTTAAAAGGTATGTTCTAGATCCATTTCTTATTTGATAATTGACATCTAAGGAAAGAGTAGTGTACTGTCTTCTTTTGTTCTAGTTTCGTAGTGAAGCTAGGGAGATCAATTTGTTTCCGCACTTACCGATTTGTCTAATAACAAAATTGGCGACTCCGATGGGGAACATATTGTTTTCCTAGTTTGTCTTGCTTTCTTTATTTTATTATCTGGGTTCTATTTTCTGAGTCACTGGGAGATCGAGATGAACTCTTTGACTGTTTAAATTCACTGGAAAAACCTTCTTACCTTTTATTTTTTCCATTTTTCCTTTGATCGTCACACCCTGCTTTGAAAGACAGTGCGATGATCTAGGATCGATGCACCCTAACTTTTGACACTGTGTGATGTCATCGCATTTTATTTGTTATGTAGCCTATGACGATCAAGGATCGTCGCTCTATGTTAGTCTATAGCCTGCGATGATTATGAAAAAAAATTGATTTTTGATGGTTTTTCTTTCCCAGATCTTAGATATAGTTTTGGGGTGATTTGTTGGGTCTGATTACAGTCTGCTTGACAGATTTGAATCTTCTTTTATCGATCTTTGAAACAAAAAATTTCAATTTCTTGTTTTCCATTAGATTGGGGGCATCTTTGCATTTGAAGTAGCAAAATTTCATGGTTTTTGGCATTTTTAATCTTGAATTCTTAAAAAAAAATCCCCCTCATGATTGGGGGGGCAAGAATCGTGTATTGGTGTACAATCTCTTTAGCTCATTTCTTAAATTTCTTGATATTGATGAGTTTAATAAAATTTTGGGACATTGTGCATCTGGGAATGATAAATGTTTTCTCCTTCTCGTAATATAGCTTTCATTGAAGCAAAATATTTTCATTCTCATTTCTTTGCATTGTTTAGATTCTGTCAAAACATCATTTAGTCCATGCCATTTTCCTCTTGAGTAAAAACAACCTTAAAATAAAGTGCTTATAAAAATTGATTAGAAATTTTTATGTTTTCAGGTAGAAAACCTACATTAGATTAGTTGTAGGCATTTGGAATAGGTGTGAAAGATAACTTTCCAAAGCTGTAAACAAACATAGAATATTGAGTTAGGGAGCAGTGAAATCCACTTGCTACATTTTGTCCTGGGAAGCCCTTCTAACACAAGGGTCAATAATGAGGTCGCATTAGGATCCACAGAGTTACTCACCCTACTTTGCTGGTCTTAGTATATATATTGTGCATATTATTGGGGGTCACTTGAAAAGAAAATCTTGTGGAGACCTTCTCGAGTTGATTTCGAGCTTAGATACCCTGCCCTTATGCATGGATCGGGTTGTCGATTGTTTCCCTAGGAATCCTTGTTGTATTTGGTAACCTTAGTGGCCTTTCTCTTTAGGTTCTTTACACAAGGCGACGGTGAAGGGGAAAGTCTTTGTTGTACCTGGAATTGACGTTGCCCAAACTCACTCAGGCTCCTTGGAGGGTATACCCATGATTATGTGTGGGAGCTTGCACCAAGGTGTAATTCTGTTAAGCAGGTCATCAATGTAACTTTTTCACTCGCTCTATATCAGCCCCTTCTTACATTGTTCCCGTGACATTGGATTTCATCAGCAACTAGTGTGTTCATTATAAGAAGGTTTTGTTTTCTTGTTTGCTTCCTAGATTTTCAGCGTGTGTTGTTTGTTTTCCCTATTAGACTCTAGGTTGGATCTGTGTTTATTGGCGTCAGTTCCTGGAATGACCAATGAAGGAACCCCTTTTCCAAGGGAACCTTTTGTTTTTCCTTCTTACGGAAGCAGTGGTTCTCTTTACATTGCTACTTTGAGCCTTCCAGGTCTCACAATTGGATTATCGGTATGGTTTGTTTCCACATAGGTAATCCCGAATGCAGCATGTTCTTCGGTTGCAAACACTTCCCCCCAAGAAAATCAAACTCATGTTTATCCCTTGACATGGTGTCCTTCCAGAGCATTGTCCTCTTGGAAGCCATGATCAAGAAGAGATTCTTGAGCATGGTTTTCTGATTTCAGGCGCATTAAAAAATGAAAACATCCTTGAGCATGGCTTTCTGATTTCAAGCTCATTAAAAAATGAAACCAACATGGAGCATGGTTTTCTTATTTCAAGCTCATTAAAAAATGAAACCATCCTTGAGCATGGTTTTCTGATTTCAAACTCATTAAAAAATGAAACCAGTGTTGAGCATGGTTTTCTGATTTCAATCTCATTAAAAAATTGACATGACCGAGTTTTGTCCCTTGACATGGTGTCCTTCCAGAGCATTGTCCTCTTGGAAGCCATGATCAAGAATAGATTCTTGAGCATGGTTTTTTGATTTCAGGCTCATTAAGAAATGAAACCATCCTTGAGCATGGTTTTCTGATTTCAAGCTCATTAAAAAATGAAACGAGCATTGAGCATGGTTTTCTGATTTCAATCTCATTAAAAAATGAAACCATCCTTGAGCATGGTTTTATAATTTCAAGCTCATTAAAAAATGAAACCAATGTTGAACATGGTTTTATGATTTCAAGATCATTAAAAAATGAAACCAGTGTTGAGCATGGTTTTATGATTTCAAGCTCATTAAAAAATGAAACCAGTGTTGAGCATGGTTTTATGATTTCAAGCTCATTAAAAAATGAAACCAACTTTGAGCATGGTTTTCTGATTTCAATCTCGTTCAAAAATGAAACCAATTATGAGGATAGTTTTTGCGTCTCTATAGCAACCTCATTAAAAAATGAAACAAATATTACGAGTATAGTTATTGTTTATGTGTCAATCTCGTTAAAAAATGAAACAGAGGTCTGGGGATTGAACCTAGACTCTTAAGCATGGTTTTCTGATTTCAAGCTCATTAAAAATGAAACCATCCTTGAGCATGGTTTTCTAATTTCAAACTCATTAAAAAATGAAACCAGCGTTGAGCATGGTTTTCTAATTTCAATCTCATAAAAAAATCAAACCATCATTGAGCATGGTTTTCTGATTTCAAGCTCATTAAAAAATGAAACCAATGTTGAGCATGGTTTTTTTATTTCAAGCTCATTAAAAAATGAAACCGACATTGAGCATGGTTTTCTGATTTCAATCTCATTAAAAAATGAAACCAAATTTGAGCATGGTTTTCTGATTTCAAGCTCGTTAGAAAAATGAAACCAGCTACAAGGATATTTTTTGTGTTTTTGTGACAACCTCGTTAAGAAATGAAACCAGCTACGAGGATAGTTTTTCGTCTCTTTGGAAAACTTGTTAAAAAATGAAACAAAGGTTACTTTCATAGTTCTTTTTTCTGTGTCGAGCTCGTTAAAAAATGAAACAGAGGTCTGGGGATTGAACCTAGATTCTCGAGCATAGTTCCTTTTCTTGTGTCAAGCTAGTTAAAAAATGAAATAGATTTCTTCCCCCTCTTTGTTTGAGTCAAGCATTTCATCTAGTATTTGAAGCTTCCTTTCATTAACCTTTGCAGTTGGATGAAACGAAGCTTGGGGGGCATTTTCTTACAGCCTGTGGACTTCATGTTGAAGTTCATCCACTAGTTTCTTAAGCTGGGGGATAAGTACCAACCATCTCTATGTTATGCGTTGGGAAGTCCAAGCATAGTTTTCTATGGTTCAAGCTTGTGTAAAATGAAACCAGCTACCTTAAGCATAGTTTCCTCTGGTTCAAGCTTGTGTAAAAATGAAACCAGGTCCAAGCATAGTATTGGCTAGTTTTAAGCTTGTGTAAAAATCAAATCTATCCCAAGCATAGTTTTGTTTTTTTTTAAGCTTGCGTAAAAATGAAAACAATCCTGAGCTTAGTCTTTGTTCTTTCTCATGTTTGTAAATCAATGAGAATGTTACCGAGTAAAATTTTATCACTTTTTTAGACTCGTAAAGTTTATATGAAAAAGGAACCCCTTGGAGTTCCCTTTAATCTCTTTTTAGACTCTCTAAACATGAAACGATTGTCGAGTGATCTTGTTCTTTTCACACTCGTTAAAGTATTAGAAAGTGTATCTATTGAGCGATAGTTTATCTGGTTTTTGGTCTCATCAGAGTAACTTACGAAAAAGGACCTTATGGATTTCTCTTTATGTGTTTTTTAGACTTTCTAAACATGAAAAACCCTCGATTTTACTTTCTTTGGACTCATAAAACAAACATCAAAAGGCCCATATGGGACCAAACCACTCTTTCCTATGGTTCGTTAAATATACTCCAAAGGACTCATCCGAAGGATGAGCTTATAGTTCAATCATATGTTATACTCCTCAAGCTTGTGTAAAAATAAAGAGGTACTCACCAGAATGTTGGGGGGGATATTTGGGAAAGAAATGTATCTAAACCTGTATTATATGGAAGAGTTGCCTTTGAACATTATACCCTTTCACTCACTTTGTGTCTAGGATGGAAAATCCACTTCTCTCTTGATCATACTCCTTTATAAGATTACTTTTTGTTATGTGATCCCTGTTGTTGAGTCAGTGTTGCCAAGACAATTGTCATGTCGTCAATATGTTCAAAGAGAAGTTCAACCCGGAAAGCCTTGTATTGTGTCGACCATTTATGCAGTCCTTAAAGCCTTCTATTGCATTGGCCATCCATGATTCAATCCTGAATCATTTGTTACTCTGATCTACCTCAAATCTGTTTACCTGTTTCATGTCATTGATGGGGGATACATTAAGGACCTTCTGTGATGAGTCTTTTCCTGTCGAATTCAACTCATTATATAGGAATTAGAATTATAAACTAATTGGTACCTTGGAACTTGCATGCCTCAATGGAAAGTTTCCTCGCTTTCAACAGTAGGTTTTCATTATTGACCCCTGATCGGGAGATTTTGCTGAGTGTTCGACTTCACCTCACAAATTCGCACTCGTTGGATTGTACTAGAGTACCTTGGGATTCATTGACATTAATGGTGATTTCCCTCGCACTTGTTAACGGTATTCATTAATGACCAGTAATCAAGTGGTTTCTACCATGTTCGACTTCAACACATGTATTCGCATGGTTAGATTCATACTATAGAGTGATGGAGATGAAGACCCTGAATCTTTTATGATAGATTCAGCTTGCATTGGAGTATATTCAGATTGTATTGTTGCATACATCCATAGTGTATGTCTCATGGCTATGTTAAAATTTGAGTCTTTAATGCATAGATCCACAGTGTATTTTTGGTGTCTATGTTCAGATTTGAGTCATATTGGCATGGATCCACAGTGTATGCTTAGTGGCCATGACCTGTCTTACTTGACATGGATCTTTGCATGTCAGCATTTATGCTTTGATTGGCAGGTTTTCGACCAATGTGTTTCTTATTCCCCACAAACACTCGACAAAGTATTTCAGCTACCACTCTTTTCTAAATTCATACTTTGGGGGGCTCTCTGTTACACATTATTTTCTTCACCCCTATGATTTTTAATGATGTAAACCTATCATTTGTCTTTAGAAGGATCAATGGCCTAAATTCATGAAGAAAGAAGGGATAAGAACTTTGCCTGAGAGAATAAGTTGTCTTTTCCTTTGTAAAAACCCTATTAAGGAGGATCGTCACACCCTACCTAATGTTAGGGGTGAAAAGACACCAGATCATGGCTTGTTGTACTAAACTTGGCATGTGACATCGTCACACTCTGCTCAATTATATGGGTGCGACGATTTTCATACGTGGGAAAAACGAGCATCTTCTCGATGCTTCTAGAAGGAGAAGCTTCTCTGGTGAGGTGGCCTCCGATCAGTTTGGATATTACTCTCTTTTCTGATTAGTAGGATCATCCTAACCTCCTCACCTTATCCTCTTCGGCTTATAAAAGGAGAGGATCTCTAAACCCTAGTTACGAGTTGTTCCATTAATTATTTTTGTTTATTTTGGGTTCTTTTCCATGAAGCAAAATTTGGATTGATTTTTGTTTTTACACATTGTACCCTTAATTGTTCATTTTTGTTGTTTTCTCATTAAGTAAAATTTGGGTTGATTTTCATTTTTATTTTTTTTGGGCATTTTATCCCCAAACAAAAATTTGGCTTATCTATTTTGGAGAGTGGCAAAAGCCAAATTGTATGAACAAATGCTTTTAACTTTTAAATAAAATAAAATTTTAAGATGAGCATAAATGTATGTGTAAGTTCTATTGAGAAGATTACGAGGGAAACATAAAACAATTAAACATTATATTTTGGATGAATAATCTAATACACCGATTTGTTTAATCCATACAACACCAAATTGAGTGCTTGAAAATTCTTCCTGAAACATATGCTCAAATATTCATATTTTTGCAATAATCTTTCATATAATGCATTTAATCATTTTTTAGGGGTTGATCCCCACATCACAATGGTTTTAATTTGAGTAGCTAGTTGAAAGGGGATCAAAATAGAAAAATAGAAGATTAATCAAGGAAATAATATATAACTTTTGTTATGTAGAATTGTTATGTAGAACCATATTATAATGAGCAAGTGTTTTTCAAAACACTGAGTTTTTCAAACATTATGAATGAAACTAATAAGAAACAAATTCCTACAAACAATAGTCAGAGAAATAATTCACCTAAGAATAAATCTATGTGGCTCTAATGTGCTAGGAGGGCACAACTCCCCAATGTTATGACTATTAATGATGATGGTCAAGATCCATAAGATTCTACTTTCGTGGTTCTGATGTATGAATTGTGTTTTTTTCCATTGTACTTATTGAGATAATTAGAGGGATAAGGGTGCAAGGAATTATGAGAGCACTGGAAAATAGAAATGGATGAATGTTATGTAGGTTGGGGGGAAGAATAAATAGTTGGGGATGGGGTAATGGGGAGAGAGGTTCATGAGTAGAAGGGTAAAGAGATAGTTGGGAGAGACACTTGTGCAAAATAACATATTTGAGGTTAACTATATATGAATAGCTTATATGTTATCTAGATCTAACATTGCCCATTTAGATTTGTTTAAATAGAGATATATTCTAGACCATATTAGTCAAGTGCTTCTTGATTTTGCCACACATTCTCTTAATTATCAATGAGAATTGCTACATTACATATATAGTACAATTTGTTTTTATTAAAATATATTATATCTTGGATCAATTCCTATCATAGCGTATAGCTTATAATATGTTTTTTATTGTATGTCTTTGGTTTTTCCATTCTTATTGTAATAAAACATATTTGAGACATATAACATGTGTTAGTGGTGATAAAACTATATTCCCCAAGTTTGTGACATAAAGTGTTGGTCATTGTGATTGTCCTGCATAAAAATAAGATCTATTATGCTAGAGCATTGCACACAATGACATATAATTTTTTTGTCCTAGACCTTGTACAATTCTCTATTGTTGACTAGGGTGGACATACATCAATATATTCCTCCTTGGAACTATGTAATCATTTTGTCTTCTGAGCTAATTGTTCCTTTAATATTTGTTCCTATTTCCATTATTGGTCATTCCCACACCAACAAATTGTAGGATATCTCCCATGTTGCAAGGAATGAACCCATTCTATGCCAACCACGAAAGAGGTTATCATTCAACACTTATAAGGATGCTCAAATACTTGATACGACCCACTTGAATATTGACTTTGAGAACACTAATAATTTGGACATCATTGAAGCTTTTGAACCTTCCTCTTTTCCTTACAACCAAGAGTAGACACCAAACCACTTATATACCACAAAAACAAAGTTGGTTATTCTACTTAGATGACCATCATAGTTGAAAATATTTTAACTCCTACACAACATATTCACATGTTCACATGCGTAGACACTTTTCTTGTCATTCCTTTTGAAACACAAGTTAATTCTTCCACAACTCGACTACCTCATTGTGTCATTCCTCCTATAGAGATACTTCTTCTTTCACTATGATAACGAACATGTTTATTTTCATAGTCCAACCCCTTGTCATATAAAACTCCCTTTGACACATACTATAGTATTCAGCCTTATTGTTTCAGTAGTTGTCCCATTGACTCTATTCTACCATGAAATATTACAATGCACGATGATTACTCATACAAGCAATATAGTTGTGGGAATTCACATAACTCAAGGATATGTACTTGCATTTTATCCTCATTTTCATACATTAAAGTTGCATTCACCTTCTTAGGGGGCATGCAAACAACCCCAAACAATTCATGTCACTAAAGGGGTATAGAAGCAACCTCTTATTTTTCTTTCCATGCAAGGCATACACTTATTATCTAGCCTAATTTACCAAGCAAGTTATAATGACTACCTATATTCCCTCTTTCTTGCATGTATTCACCTCAAAATTTGCATACACAAGGGGACATATGTCCACCATTTGGATCACCTCCCAACCAATTCATCCTTTTTATATTGTAGTTACACAACCACCCATCTCAACTTACATTCCCAAACCTCCTTTCTTGCAACCAACTCCTAGAAGGACTAACCAAATCCCCTTGGATCAATTTTAAAACTTAACATGTGTGAATCATAGATGATTTTAGGGGATGAATTTTGCCAATGGGATAATTTCCCATGGCTTTTCCCAAAAACTGATTCGCCAATTTCCATTTTTTATAAAAACGATTCACCCAAATTCCATAGAATAAATTATTTTACCTTAAAAATCACCAAAATTTTAAAGAAACTATATAAAATCCTTAGAAATTTGAATATTTTTACAAAATTGTTGCCAACATTTTACATTTTGCTTATTAAGGACTAGCAATATTAGCCCATGTTTCTACGTTTTAATATAAATTCCCATCCTCAAAATTATCCTTTTTGTGAATTCCCTCATGTTTTCAACCTGTTGGATTATTGAGAGGGGGGGTTAATCAGTAATAGAGCAATAATATCCTTTTTAACCATAATATGCAAGTGTTATATCAATGTAGAATTATCATCCAATAGTTGCAGAGTAAATAAACAATGAAAAAAATACCAATGATACACGTACACAGTACACCAGTGTTTTTATGTGGAAACCCAAAGAGGGATAAAACAACAGAATGTTTTTTCTTATATGTCTTGAAGAATTACATTCATTGGAAGCACCAACTTCCTTTGTTTTCCAGCTGCAACTAGAAGGAGGCTCCAACCCCCTAGTTTCTCAGGCTACTACCTGAGGGAAGCTCCAACTCCCTAATTCTCTGGGTACAATCAGAAGGAGGCTACAACCCCCTATGTTCTCTGGCTACAACCGGAAGGTGGCTACAACCACTTGTCCTTGCCTCATCCAACCGCCTTGAAATAAAAGTAGAATGATGGAACCACTGTCACACTATCACTGTGAGATATATTGTTGTAAAATTGTACCAATCAACCTGCACCAAGCAACTTGTACCAATAACCTGAACCATGCATCAACTTGTAACTCAACCTATAATCAACTTGTACCATAAACAAGTGCATCAACCTGTACGAAACAACCTAAAATCAACCTGTACCATAAACAAGTGCATCAACAATGCACCAACCTATACAAATAACCTGTCACAACAACCTGTCCAAACAACCTATCACAACAACCTCTCTCATCAATCTTATCAACCAAATCATATCTACTCACCAAGATCAATCACCAAGACAACTCTCAAATATGTGCATCGACCAAGCATAACACAACAACTCATAATCATCACCAAGATCAATATGTGCTTCTAATAATATACCAAGACAAATATGCTACATCATCCATAAACTATGTGTCAAAAATACTACTAACAAGTGGATTCAACCATGTACCAAGTATGTACCAATCATGTATCAACTACTCATCAACTATGACTCATCAATATGTACCAACATCATCAACTATACACCTCATGTATGTGCCAACTCATCAGCTACTTGTCTCAACCATGTACCCAACATGTGCCTCAACCAAAAGCCCTCATCAATTTCATCATTGAAATATGATTTGTAACTCTATAATAGACCTGGTGTATATGATCACATACTTGCAAACCTTCCTTAACTTTAACAATAAGAGACTAGAATTTTCATCAAACTTTACTTTAGTCTCACGTGACTATTTTTGGATTAGTCAACAACCCTAACTTGAAATAATCATAACTATGTACCTGTAATGAATAAAGATCTGAAAATAGTACACAATGTTCTTCATTGTGTTTAATGCAATTCCTCCAGGTGTCACTACTTGGAACCTATCAGAAAAGGAGTTATAGAAAAAATTTCATAGCTTGTTGAATTATGGCTTATTCTAGAGGGCTAACTTGTAGATCATTCCCCTTACGGAATATTTGTTGTATGGATCTAAAAATTTTACATGGAATACTACAAACTGTACTATAACCAACACATCTGGTCTTACTTAATTTGGATCTGTTGTGAAGAAGGTATGACATGTGTTAATGATTGAAAACGTCAACGAAGTTTCTCCCGCAAAGTGTTTCTAAAGCCTATTATTATAAAAACTAAATAATACTAGTAGGTGGGACCCCCTTGAACTATTGGAGATTTTTTATGTTGATATGATGTGCGACACAACTCACATGGTTGATGAAGATCTTGTTTTTATTGGTTATGAATTGAGCTTATGAAATTTTGATTCCTTATGTTACTACAACCTATTCTATTCATTAATGTCATTGTTGTTTGTTCTTATCGCACCTGCATAACAAACATGTTAGTAAAATTAAATGAAGGGAAGTTTTGATAGAGTCAAAATACTAGAACAAATGCAGGGGAAGGGGACATAATTCTGCAATATCACATGTGAATAACTTAAAGGAAATGAGAAACAATTGCAAGGGGAATATTTAAAAGCTATCCTAACTATACTACATGCATGAAAATGCTTGATGATTATTGTTAATCCCTAGCTAGCAAGTAAATGGTTATGAAATTGTGATTGAATTACATGTTCAATATGCATGTGGTGTGAAATATTGGTGGCGCACTTGGCAAGGTGATAGTACAAATGGTCATGCAATGGTTAATTGAATTATGTGGCCGATCCACATATGGTCTATTTGGATAGATTGAACGTCGATGGCTCATTTCACAAGGTGGTGAACGTTAATGGTTATGCGATTTTGTTTGAGTTATATATTAATAAATTGGATATATGATATGGAAAGCACCTCTGGCAAGTAACATATGTAGATTCCAATGTAGAGTTAAATTAATGGCGTTAATTGGAAGTTGGTTGGCATGTACTGATGAGTAAATGAATTGTGGGTGGAGGCGACATGCATTTACTCATGTCACCTTTACCCCTCCTATTCGTTGCCACCCTAATCAGGCTATTGTTTGATCTTGTTGATGTGGTTATTATCCGAAATTTCAGTGGGGAGGAATCGCTCAACCAGCTCTCGTTTTAAGGAATTCAATTACATGTATGTATTTTTTGGCCATTCGTGATTCTTCTCTGGTTATGAAATTATTACTAGATCAGGTGTATGGTTTCGTGTTTTCCTAAGTGTTGCAACTGTGTGAAATTTGGGTTCTTGGATTGAAGAGTGGATGGTTATTCCTGTAACAATTTTGAGTTCGTCAAGGTAGTTGGTCTTCCTAGGTGATAGCTCTTTGTTATCATTGTTGTTTGGTTGGAGGGTTTTTGTTTAGTCTTGGATAGATAGCTATCTCCACACACTGTCACTAAATCTAGTCTCTGGCTTTCATGGGTTTAATGGTCGGAGGTTTTATGCGTCATTATGTTTTGTTCACTTCGGCATTGGTTGATTACACCACCAGGGATCAAAAAATGAGGTTCTTGTTCTTCCTCAGCCCTTTCTTCACCTCTGTGTTGTGATTGTTTACCTAAGAGCATGAGATTTATGCCCTACGTGCATTAAATAACTTTTTCCAAGCCATACTAGAGCCCTACCTTCAGTTATGGCCCCTATAATGGATTTGTGCCCGACCACGAATGAGTCGTGCTTATTCCTGTATGCATCATGGCCTTGGAGGTTCTGCCATTACAAAGAGTGGCTCTGCTCTTCCCGTGTTGACTACAGAACAAACTTGGCCCTCTCATATTGAATTTTTTTAAGAAGACTAACCTAGCCTATTATTTTACGACTCATTTTTTGATTGGATGGTTGTATAATTGTCAACGATTTTGAGAACGGGCTTGCCCAGTTGGTTGCATGACAGTCGTGTTGGTTGGTATATAGTCATTGGATCGGTTAGAATAGTGGTAAACCCTACATTACCAGTTGAACTTTCAAAGCACACAGTTAATCTCCTTATGTCGATATCTCAATGTTGTTAATGGAAAGGGCATCTGCCCCGATTCGATTGGATGCGTGGGTATGTGTCATTGCTACAACTTGTTAGGTTGTTGAGTTTTAAGACAGTGACGAATTGTTTCATAGATACACAGTCACTGGTTTTTGCACTGATGATTATTTGAATGTCTAGCTAGCATTAGTGAAAATGCTTGACGCTTCTCATGTCATGTTGTGTGTTTGCAAAATAAATAATGGTCGTGGTAACTGTGGGTTTCTCTTGGGGCCAAACAATTATTGAACTAGATGACTTTGGGAACTATATCCTTACAATTGCTTGATTGTTTTAGCCTGAAATTGCACAACATAATTGATCATAGTTGGGCTAAATTGAAGTAATATTGTGTTGGGTTGATGACCCAGCAACGAATTAAGTTGTTTTCGTGACTGTGTGTTTGGTTTGGTAAAATGGAAATATTGCATCGTGTTTTTTGGGTGGCTACGCACTATGTATAGTATGGATAGCTTGGGGTTTCACAGAGTTTTAGTCATGTTTATCAATCGTTTTTTTATGAAGGGAATGTTGTTGAGGATTTTTCATGTCATTTAGAGGGCCCATCTCTTTAATCCATACTGAATTGTTTTTTTACAGTGGCAGAATTGCATTGCCTGGGCAAGTTACCCTGTGCATAGATTGTGTCTAAATGGTGGTTGTTGGTTGTATATTTGAATATCAATACGGGTTGCAGTTTGATATTAGTTCTTTGGTTTATGCCTATATATATGTTAAAAAATATCATTGCATTTTTATGGAATCTATTGCAATAATAGTGAATTCATTATTATTTTGAAAACATGAATTTCGAGTATAGTTGTGGATTGAAGAAACACATGGGCAATGGTTGTTTTTGATGGTTAATAGAGTGGGATGGCTACTGTTTGGAAATTTTTATAAGGTGCAAATAAGAGAACAAAATCATTTTTACAGATTTTATAGGATGCCTATTGTTTTTTTATGACACTGTGTTGGATATCTGATTATGAACAGTGAACTTGTTAAATGCATAGAAATTATTGTTTATTCAAGTGATTGATGGTTGATGCATATCCTTTCACAGAATGTTTTATGGATCACTTAATTAATTCCATGAACAGTAATCATCCTTATTCCCTTCCATTATTTCACTTTCCTCTAATTACAAACCCTGTCACCTCCCCTATTCATTTTTCACTCCCTGTTCTGAGATTGATTACAGACAAGAGAATTTATGTATTAAAATGGATGAAAGTGGAAGTGTCTTGTGTGGATTGTAGTGAGGTTTTATTGGTTTTCTTTACAGTTGATTGTTGTTTTCATCGAGCAGTGACCATGTCTTCTCCCCTTTCATTATATCATATTTTCACTCAATACAAACCCCTGACATATCCCGAAACTCTTTTTCACCCCCCTGCTTGTGGATTAACAGTAAAACAATTTGTATGGATTGGATTGCATGAGTCTGATACATTCCGAGCCAAATCTATTTCATATTTTTAAGAGTTGTCATGTATGGCTATTTAAAAGAATATTTTCTAATTGATCACGCATGCAGGATGAGTTTTTTCAGTCGAGGAATTCATGGCCGAGGAAACAGAGGTAGAGGTAACTGGAACCGAGACCCATGAAGGCCCAGGTTCTCCATACACTTTGACATTGATTCAGAAGATCTTAGCCAATTTTTTTATGCCAGATTCTTTAATTAGATTGGGTAGGGAATAGTCCAACCTAGGCCTCAAAGGCCTCCTTTCCAAGCCCCGCAAGCCCTCGGTATCCTTGTTCCTCCTCATGTCTTCTTACAACCTGAGGTCCCTGAAAATGATGGATGGGAGGTGAATGTCCACCCTGAAGTCTCCCAACATTGTGGCTGGCCCAACTTGTCTTTTCCTACTCCTCCGCCTTTGAACCCCATTGTCCAAGTTGCCCCTAACCACTCACCAATGCAATCCTCCCATGCTAGCAAAAGATCAAATACTGAAGCCCACCATACACTTGATAAAGGAAAATCCATTGCTGCCCCTTCCTCACCCTCCAATGACTATGACAAATCTGTGTCTTCCTGGATGCATTTGAAGGACAATTGTTCCCACGTGATCAGCAAGATTAGGCCTAAGGGATATGCACATCCAAAGGAAAATTCTGGAAAATCAAGAGGTGACAACAGCAATCAAGGAAGGGTTGCATCACAGACTCATGGGAAATATGGATTTTGAGATTTTATTATATCTAGTGTTTTATGACAGTTGACTTCAGGGATTTTTATGGACAGCGTGTTTATTTTGGATATATGAGTATTATTTTTGAAATAATTTCAAAATTCATGAGTTTAAATTACCAAAAGTGAATATGTTGATGGGAGACACAAGGAGGTGGGTTTTTCTTAACAAATGGTTATGTTATGATTGGTATGATTGATGTGAACTAAAGGGAGTCACAAGGGGTCCCACCTACTAGTTATTATTTATTTATGACCCTTATTATAATTATTACTTTTCCCCTTAACTAAAGTTAGTTGAGTCTTTTAATTAACTTAACTAGTGAATTGGTTCAACTTCTTCAACCAATTCTAATTTGTTAAAAGAAAAAAGGAAGGGAGGAACCGGGGGAGGATAGAAGCAGAAGCATGCTAAGGTTTTCTCTTTGAGGTTATGTTGAGATAGATCAGTTTTCAATCATTCATATATTCATCACAACCTAATTCTCTTTTATGATAGCAGGGTCTTATTGTAGACAGCAATATTCAGGGCTGAATCAAATCATTCGGACACTTGTTCTTCAGAGGTGTTGATCTATCTTTGATAGTCTATGTAGACTTGTATGTTTGTGAATTAATTTTCATGATTGATAAAGGCTATTGTGTAGAGTTGAGTGGGAAGAAATGTGTGGCAAGCTAATCCATCTTTTAGAGTTTAGTTTTGGTTTTCTATCAGAGGTCCTTTTGTATGTTCCATCGGGGATGTCTAAGTTTGACTTTGGTCCAAGATTTCTGTATGAGATTTTGTAAAGAAAATGACTCTTTGGTGAATTGGAATGAAATAAAAGATTTATTTATGTATCATCTATCTTGATTATCATCTTGGTGTCTTTACTTCTATTCTTACATTTATTTCAGCAACTGTTATATTTAGGAAATCATATAAAAAGTGAATTTCCAGCAATCTTTTCGTTGATAAAAGACTAGCCTAAGCAATCATAATTAATACTTGTGATTTAGGATGTTATTTTTGTTGGTTGTAAACATAGGGTGATATACCTGTCTTCTTTGCTTTAACCAAGTAAAGTCTGGAAATTATTGAGTAAGATCAATTCATATATTTTCATCAACATTTATTTTGGCAACCATACTGCGGAGATCCTTGATATCTCTCCTGTTAATTTTTATATTCGATTTTTCATCGATACATCTTTATTTTCTGAATTTGATTGTTTGATTGTTTTACTATTAATGATTGTTCATGTTGCAAGGCAGCCCAATATTGAGCCTAGTCTCCAAGACCAGACCAGCATTTCTTTGAACTTTTTTCATACTATTTTAGACACTGTGAGGACCCGTGTTGAGCTTAATCGTTCTTGGGCAGCAATTGAACGATATATTAATGTTCAATAACAATTGGAAGCTAGATGTAGGCAGCCTAGAAATCAGTAGTAACCTTTTGTTTCTTCAGTTTTGGCCTTCCTTTCATGTCCTTAGATTCTCGTGCTTCTAGAAGAAGAAGAAGTTTGTCACCTGAAATCAATCCTATTGTTGAAATAGGAAGAAGAAATGTTGTGTTGTCTACCCAAAAAAGTGCTCTAAGGAGAACTTTATCTGATTCATCCAGCTCGTCTTTCTTTCCCTCATCTATCATCCACAAGATGGCATCTAGTGGTGGCTTTGGTGGCTTTGGTGGCACTAGAAGTGCCCCATCTTCCCAATATTCATCGTCATTAGTGATTGGTAGCTTATACAGCCACCATATCCCTATCCAATCTACCACAAACCCCACCAAATTCATCAAAAAGTATGGGCTTTTTCAGTTCAAAGAAGATGCCACAACCACATCGTGGCATGTGTCCTCTCCTCTTAACCTAGCACCTTCTACTCGTCCACTTCCAAAGTTTAAAGATCACCTGCCTAAGTTTTCAAGGAATAACACTATTAGTACCAATGAACACCTGGTGGCATTTTCTAATGCTTGTCACAATATAGGGGCCAACGACAATGATACTTGCATGCACTTATTCGTCAATTCCTTGAAAGGAAAGGCTGTGACTGACTTCTTTGACCTTCCTCCTAAGATTTTGTCTACTTGGGAGGAATTAATCTATAGGTTCAGATCAACTTATGGGAAATCTAAAAGCCCAGCCAAGAAGTTAATGGAACAAAATAATGTTACCTATAAGGAAGGTGAGACCATCAAGTCTGTCAACTTGCGTTTCACCAAGTTGTACAATCAAATCCCCAAACTTATCCTCCCTCAGAACCAAGCCTCTTTCATGCATTACTAAAATGCATTTACTTCCCCTTACTATCATAGGCTTGAGGAAAAATCCATTGATAATCTCGGTTCTTCCCTGCATACTTTCTCAAAGTATGAAGAAAAAATTGAACGAACTGGTCTACCCCAGGGAGGATCAGTTAGACAGACAGATATGTTTGCTCTCTTACAACTAGTACAAGATATCAACAATCGCATGATATCATTTGAGTGGAAGGGTATTGTCTCCCCTCTCACCCCTGGAGCTTCATCCTCTTCTGCACCCCCTTTTAGAAATCCGGTTGAAAACAATTTTTGGCCTAAGGCTATACTGCCTCGAAGTTGGTGTAAATTTTGCGAGGAGCACCACAAAGAAACTACAAGTGAGGTAAAGAGGAGTGCCAAAGATAAGATATTTGGTAAAATACCAGAAGCTACTATCATTGTCCTAGACTTTGCAAAGCCAAAGGATGTCATGGTCATCAATACTAGGAACAAAGCATATGCCCCCAAAGGCAAATTTGATCCTCCCTGCAGTTCTTCCAGCCCGAGTTCAACCTCAACTGCTGCTACGCCCCAGGTTCCTAAGGTTCTTGAGAGTCAAGGAATCACTCCCCCTCTCCCCTCTTCTAAATACAATATCTTGAATCAATTGGCCAACATCAAAGCAGATGCAACCCTCCTGGACATGGTTGTCATCCCTGAACAACAAATGCATCTGAAACAATTCATGGAAGGAAAGGCTTACGGTGTAGCCAATCTTTCCAAAGAGGTAAGAAAAGAGGATTATTCTATAAATAAAGTAGGTGTACATAAATTTAGATACCCTGTAAAAAAAAATCCTTTTTATATTTATGTAAATATCATGGATAAGATTGCCCATTGTTGCCTCATTAATGGTGGTTCAGGTCCAAGTGTCATGTCGAATATTATTATGGAAGAGCTAGGCTTGTCTTGTACAAACGAAAATTCCAAAAGAATGCTCTCCTATAATAGTCTACAACAAACGACCATAGGCGAGATTAAGGATGTAACCTTTGTTTTATGCACTCACCCTGAGATAAGGACAACCCTCAGCATTCAGGTGATTGATATGCCTCTAAGAAACTATTCAATTATCTTGGGTAGATATTGGAAAGCCCTAAAAAGTGGATACCTCTCTCTCTACGAGACACATTTATTCGTTCCTCAAAATGGTAAGAATATCATAGTCCTTAGAGAGGGAATAATTTCACCCTACATAGAGAATGTTCTTCAATCTAGCGTAAACTATATCGAAGAAGACCTAGGAGTGTATTCCATATTTGTTGAAGAGGATAATATTCTTTTGGAAAGAATTGATTTAGATGATGATTTATAGCATATTCACTTTGATGGTTCATGCTCTAGTGAAGGAAATGGGGCTGGCATTATCTTGGTTTCTCCTGCAGGAGAAATTCATAATCTGTCTTACAGGTTAGAGTTTTCTTTCTCAAACAATGTCATTGAATTCGAAGCTTTATTATTAGGCATTGAGAACTCCCTTAATCTTGGTTGTGGTCACCTTTCAGGTGTCAGAAATTTTGAGCTTGTTGTGAACCTGATACGTAAGAATTTCTCGCCTAGCAATGAGCTAATGGAACAATACTCCCAAACTGTTTGGGCACTTGTCTCGAACCTTCTATCTTTCAACATCACTCATGTGAAGAGGGAGTTGAATTCAATGGCTGATCGGTTAGTTGTCTTTGCAGCCTCTCCTAATCAACAACTTCTACCTCACAAACCTAATTGTGCTTTTCAATCTCTAGATCATTCATATATTCCTAACCATGTAGGATCTTGGAAGGCCCTCCCTAATGATTAGATCATTTCTTCTATCATCCAAGATGAACCTATTAAGCCCAAGGAAACTATATCCACAGAAATGCATAGGATTCTTGACGGCTTGACTCCTCTTGAGAGTTCATTTTCATTGAGTGTTAGAGGCGATAAAGAAAAATAGAAGGAAAAGGAGTTAAAACAGAAGGTGGTTAAAACCATATACATGAACATTAGGACACTTGTATCTCCAACGAACGTTAAGATAAATGTCTAGGGTTCTGATAAAGAAAAGATGAGGTCTGTCGAGTTACTTGGTGGATTTCAAAATATTTTTTCTTGGTTAAATAACGATCTTCGAGGTTTTGATCCAATTCTTATTCATCATACTATGAAATCATCTAAGCAAAAACTAGGACTGGTTAACTCTGCACTAAAAGCAACATTTCGAAGGGAGTTGAGATATTTCTTAAGGAATGGAATGTTTTTTTCAGTCCACCTTGAATGGGTTTCCAATTGGGAACTCGCTTAAAAGACCACTTATAGTATTAGAACCTGCATAGGTCTTCGAACTTTCAGGCAAGCAATTATGAGGAACCCTTTCCCTCCTCTTAGTATGGAAATGTTTTTGCAATAGGTTGTAGAGTCACAGTTGGGGCCCTTACTTGACAAGTTGTTTGGTTACAACAAAATCAAGGTAGAAGGGGAAAATATTCACCAAACCACTTTTATCATTAATTGTGGTACTATTTCTTACAACTGCCTGCCTTTTGGCTTATTCGATGCAAGTACCTCCCTTAAAAGGCCTATACACACAACTTTCTATGAATTGGTAAGTCTCCATGCTTATCTTAATGATTTAAGCATGTGCATCAAAAGGATGATAATCACTCTAGATTTTCAAGTGTTGGGTCACTTCCAGATTACTTTTGTCTTGGACACTAACTCAGACATCTTAAGAGAATTACGGAGACAATGGTTCTCCTACAACACTAACAATCCTCACTTGAAGTATTGCGAGGGACCAACATGAAAGGTTCTAATGATGATTGGATTTTTGTATACTAGTTGCCTAGTTTTTCTTTCAACTTTTGAGCTTCTTTTCTCTGCTTCACAGTACTTTGATTTATGCTTTCTAAGTTAAGTTTTTCTTTTCCTACTGTGCTTCAATTCTGTCTCTTATTGTTGTTGTTTTAGTTATGCATTTTACTTCTATGATGATATACTTTCTTCTTATCTTTTAATCAATTTGGTCAAATAGGATGTTGGATCAATTTTTCCACAATGACACTATTGCAAAGCATTGTTAGTCAATAACAATCAAGCTTACACATATGTTATGATGCTCCTCTGAAAGACCCTTGAAATTGTTACATTTTTTCGTTGTTGTTTTGTAAAGAGTTGGCTATCTCCCACTTCTTCTTTCCATTTCTTCACCCATCGAGATTTTAAGAACAAGTTTAAAAAGTTTTCCTCCTAAAAGTTAGAGAGAAAAATCCAGTCAAATGATTATGCATATAGTGGTAAAACCCCTCATACTTAACACTTTTCATGAATTAGTCCCAAATTATCTGTCATATTTCCATTAAATCTGCTCACTTCCCCCTGTTGCATAATCATCTGAGTTATGTCTTATTGACCTATTGTTTTGGTCCATGAAACCATGAGTCCTGAGTTCTAAATCTATTAAAAACAAATTTCCCTGTGGAGTCACGAGTTTGTTGACGATTGAAAACGTCAACGAAGTTTCTCCCGCAAAGTGTTGCCAATGCCCATTATTATAAAAAATAAATAATACTAGTAGGTGGGACCCCCTGAACTATTGGAGATTTATTATGTTGAGATGATGTGCGACATGATCACATGGTTGATGAAGATATTGTTGTTATTGGTTATGAATTGAGATTATGAAAGGTTGATTCCTTGTGTTACTACAGCCTATGTTACTCATTAATGTCAATGATGTATGTTCTTATCGCACCTGCATAACAAACATATTAGTAAAATTACATGAAGAGCAGTTTTGATAGAGGCAAAATACTAGAACAAATGCAGGGGAAGGGGACCTAGTTCTACAATATCACATGTGAATAACTTAAAGGAAATGAGAAACAATTGCAAGGGGAAGATTTAAAAGCTATCCTAACTATACTACATGCATGAAAATGCTTGATGATTATTGTTAATCCCTAGTTAGCAAGTAAATGGTTATGAAATTGTGATTGAATTACATGTTTAATATGCATGTGGTGTGAAATGTTGGTGGGGCACTTGGGAAAGTGATAGTACTAATGGCCATGCAATGGTTAATTGAATTATGTGTCTGATACACATATGATCTATTTGGATAGATTGAACGTCGGTGGCTCATTTGACAAGGTGGTGAATGTTAATGGTTATGCAATTTTGTTTGAGTTATATATTAAGAAATTGGATATATTATATGGAAAGCTCCTTTGGCAAGTAACCTATGCAGATTCCAACGCAGAGTTAAATTAATGGCGTTAATTGGACGTTGGTTGGGATGTACTGATGAGTAAATGAATTGTGGGTGGAGGCGACGTGCATTTACTACACATCACCTTTACCCCTCATGTTTGTCACCACCCTGATCAGGCTATTGTTTGATCTTGTTGTTGTGGTTATGATCCGAAATTTTAGCAGGGAGGAACCTCTCGGCCAGCTCTTGTTTCAATGAATTCGATTACAGGTATGTCTTTTTTGGCCATTTTTTATTCTGATCTAGTTATGAAATGATTAATGGATCAAGTGTATGGGTTTGTGTTTTCCTAAGTGTTGCAACTGTGTGAAATTTGGGTTCTTGGATTAAAGAGTGGATGGTTATTCCTGTAACAATTTTGAGTTCAACAAGGTTATTGGTCTTCCTCGGTGATAGCTCTTTGTTATCACTGCTATTTGGTTAGAGGTTTTTTGTTTAGTCTTGGGCGGATAGCTATCTGCATGCACTGTCACTAAATCCAGTCTTTATATTTCATGGGTTTAATGGTCGGAGGTTTTCTGCGTCAGTATGTTTTTTTCACTTCGGCATTGGTTGATTACACCACCAGGGGTCACGAAATGAGGTTAATGTTCTTCCTCGGCCCTGCATTCACCTATGTGTTGTGATTGTTGACCGAAGAGCATGAGGGTTATACCCTACATGCGTTAAATAACCTTTGTCATGCAAGACTAGAGCCCTACCTTCAGTTATTGCCCCTGTAATGGATTTGTGCATGACCACGAATGAGTCGTGGTTCGTCTTGTATGCATCGTGGCCATGGAAGTTTTTCCATTACAAAGAATGGCTCTTCTCTTCTCGTGTTGACTATGGAACAACATTGGCCCTCTCGTCTGGAAATTGTTTAAGAAAACCATCCTAGCATGTTGTTTTACGACTCATTTTTTGATTGGATTGTTGTATAATTGTAGACGATTTTGAGAACAGGCTTGCCTAGTTGGTCGTATGACAGTCGTGTTGGTTGGTATATAGTCACTGGCTCGTTTATAATAGTGGTAAACCCTATATTACCAGTTTCACTTTCAAAGCACGCAGTTACTCTCCTTATGTCGATAGCTCAGTGTTTTTAATGGAAAGGGTCTCTACCCCGATTTGATTGGATGTGTGGGTATCTGTTATTGCTACAACTTGTTAGGATGTTGAGTTTTAAGATAGTGATGAGGTTTTTGGTAGATACACAGTCATTGGTTTTTGCACTGATGATTATTTGAATGTTTAGCTAGCATTGGTGAAAATGATTGATGTTTCTCATGTCATGTTGTGTGTTTGCAAAATAAATAATGGTCGTGGTAACTATGGGTTTCTCTTGGGGCCAAACGATTATTGAACCAGATGACTTTGGGAACTATATCCTTCCAATTGTTTGATTGTTTAAGCCTGAAATTGCACAGCATAATTGATCACAGTTGGGCTAAATCGAAGTAATACTGTGTTAGGTTGATGACCCAGCAACAAATTGAGTTGTTGTCGTGACTGTGTGTTTGGTTTGGTAAAATGGAAATATTGCATCATGTTTTTTGGGTGGCTCTGCCCTATGTATAGTATGGATAGCTTGGATTTTCATAGAGTTTTAGTCATGTTTATCGATCGTTTGTTATGAAGGGCATGTTTTCGAGGCTTTGTGATGTCGATTAGAGGGCCCAGCTCTTTAAGCCATACTAAATTATTTTTTTTATAGTGGCAGAATTACATTGCCTGGGCAAGTTACCCTGTGCATAGCTTGTGTCTAAATGGTGGTTGTTGGTTGTATATTTGATTATCAATACAGGTTAAAATTTGATCTTGGTTCTTTGGTTTCTGCCTATATATATGTTAACGAATATCATTGCATTTTGACGGGCTCTATTGCAGTAATAGTGACTTCATTATTATTTTGAAAACACGACTTTCAAGTATAGTTTTGGATTGAAGAAACACATGGGCAATGGTTGTTTTTTATGGTTAACAGAGTGGGATGGCTACTGTTTGGAAATTGTTATAAGGTGCAAATAAGGGAGCAAAATCCTTTTTACAGATTGTATAGGATGCCTATTGTTTTGTGTTGAAACTGTGTTGGATATCTGATTATGAACTGTGAACTTGTTAAATGCACAAAAATTATTATTTAGTCACCTTATTGATGGTTGATGCATCTCCTTTCACAGAATGTTTTATGGATCACTTAATTAATTCCATGAACAGCAATCATCCTTCTTCCCTTCCATTATTTCACTTTACGCTAATTACAAACCCCCTCACCTCTCCTATTCATTTTTCACTCCATGTTCTGAGATTGATTACAGTCAAGAGAATTTATGTGTTAAAGTGAATGAAAGTGGCAGTGTCTTGTGTGGATTGCAGTGAGGTTTTATTGGTTTTCTTTACAGTTGATTTTTTTTTTCATCGAGCAATGGCCATGTCTTCTCCCCTTTCATTATATCATATTTTCTCTCAATACAAACCCCTGACATATCCCAGAACCCTTTTTCACCCCCCTGCTCGTGAATTAATAGTAAAAAAGTTTGTATGGATTGGATTGCATGAGTCTCATACATTTTGAGCCAAATGTATTTCATATTTTTAAGAGTTGTCATGTATGGCTATTTAAATGACTATTTGCTAATCGATCACGCATGCAAGATGAGTTTTTTCAGTCGAGGAAGTCATGGCCTAAGAAACAAAGGTAGAGGTAATTGGAACTGAGGCCCAAGAAGGCTCGGGTTCTCCATACACTTTGACATTGATTCAGAAGAGCTTGGCCAATTGTTTCATGTCAGATTCTTTAACTAGATTAGGCATGGACTATTTCAACCTAGGCCTAAAAGGCCTCCTTTCCAAGCCACGTAAGCCCCCAGTATCCATGTTCCTCCTCATGTCTCCTTACAACCTGAGGTCCCTGAAAATGATGGATGACAAGAGATTGTCCACCCGGCAGTCTCCCAACATCGTGGCTGGCCCAACTTGTCTTTTCCTGCTCCTCCACCTTTGAACCCCATTGTGTAAATTGTCCCTAACCACTTGCCAGTGAAATCCTCCCATGCTAGCAAGAGATTGAAGACTGAATCCCACCATGCACTTGATAAAGGAAAATCCACTACTGCCCCTTCCTCACCCTCCAATGACTCTAATAAATCTGTTTCTTCCCGGATGCATTTGAGGGATGATTGTTCCCACGTGATCAGTGATATTAGGCCTAAGGGCTCTACACAGCCAAAGGAAAATTCAGGAAAATCAAGAGGTAACAGTAACAATCAAGGAAGGGTTTCATCACAGTTTGGGAAATATGGATTTTGAGTTTTTATTATATCTAGTGTTTTATGGCAGTTGGCTTCAGGGAAATTTTTGGATAACATGTTTATTTTGGATATATGAGTATTATTTTTGAAATAATTTCAAAATTCATGAGTTTAAATTACCAAAAATGAATATGTTTATGGGAGACACAAGGAGGTGTGTTTTTCTTAACAAATGGTTATGTTATGATTGTTATGATTGATGTGAACTAAAGGGAGTCACAAGGGGTACCACCTACTAGTTATTATTTATCTATGACCCTTATTATAATTATTACTTTTCCCCCTAACTAAAGTTAATTGAGTATTTTAATTAACTTAACTAATGAATTGGTTCAACTTCTTCAACCAATTCTAATTTGTTAAAAGAAAAAAGGAAGAGAGGAACAGGGGGAGGATAAAAGCAGAAGAATGCTAAGGTTTTCTCTTTGAGGTTATGTTGAGATAGTTTAGTTTTCATTCATTCATATATTCATCACATCCTAATTCTCTTTTATGATAGCAGGGTCTTATTGTAGACAGCAATATTCAGGGTTGAATCAAATCATTCAGACACTTGTTATTCAGAGGTGTTGATCTGTCTTTGATAGTATGTGTATACTTGTTTGCTTGTGAATTAATTTTCATTATTGATAAAGGCTATTGTGTAGAGTCAAGTGGGAAAAAATCTGTGGCAAGTTGATCCAGATTTTAGAGTTAAGTTTTGGTTTTCTTTCAAAGATCCTTTTGTATGTTCCATCGAGGATGTCTAAGTTTGACTTTGGTCCAAGATTTTTGTATGAGATTTTGTAAAGAAAATGACTCTTTGGTGAATTGGAATGAAATAAAGGATTGCTTTATGTCTCATATATCTTGATTATCATATTGGCGTCTTTACTTATGTTCTTACATTTATTTCAGCAACTGTTTTTTTCATAAAATCATATAAAAAGTGAATTTCCAGCAATCTTTTCGTTGATAAAATACTAGCCTAAGCACTCATAATTAATACTTGTGAGTTAGGATGCTATTTTTGTTGGATATAAACATAGGGTGATATTCCCATATACTTTTCTTTAACCAAGTAGAGTCTGAAAATGCTTGAGTAAGATCAATACATATCTTTTCTTGAACAACGTTTTTACCCGAAACACATGTTTTAGACTAGTTTCAAGACTAGCCACAAACCCTGTTTTCCACGGAGTGTAACTCCAAAAATAAAACGACCCACAAGATGAAATCCGTACCACATATACTTGGATAATTTTTCTCAATGGCCTATAAATTTCACGGTCTAAATCATTCTAGAAAAAAAGTTATTGTGAAAATGGTGAGATGACATGTAAATAACATACCTTAGAAAGCATCATCAAAAGAATTTATCATTCCTTGAATTTCGACCTTATTTACTTCACCTTCTCTCTAAAATCTAGCTTATATATCCTTTGGTTACCTCAGGCACATGTATATATTCAATATGATCAAGTGTGATATAAAATTAGAGAGTCTTTCCTCTTATTTATACTTTCATGTAGCTTCCTCAAGGGGTTACCTTTTAACCATCTTAACCCACTTTCCTTATTTTAGGGTTATCCATTAAATTTATTATTTAAATAATTTATTTTGTATCCACTTTGATTTATAGTACACTCATCACTTCACTTTACCTCAATGGATTACCTTCTAACCATCTTAAACCACTTTTCTTATTTTAGGACTAACCCACTTCTAACCACTTGTCAAATTAGTAATTTCTCCATTAACTTTATTAATTAAATAATTTATTTTGTATTCACTTTGAATTATAGTACACTCATCACTTAACTATATTATTTACCTTCTAAAAAACTCTTAAACCACTTTGACTACTTTGAGCTTTTGGGGCTTCTAGACGACTCATGAGGGTTCTTCAACTTCACATGGCCATAACTTTCTAGCCGTGAGGAGTTATGTGGCATTCCACATACCACTGGAAATGGAATGACATGTACTATCCATATAGAATAGTATTACCGGAAAATATATCAAAACTCATACCATTATCCATCAAACAAACTTGGGTCCATTACCCAAACCTGGGTTCTCCAACTTCACATGGCCATAACTCTCTAACCGTGAGGAGTTATGTGACGTTTCACATACCATCGGAAATGGCATGAAACTTAATACCCATATGGAATATTATTACCTTCAAATACATTAAAAATCATATCATTAATTCCTCTATGCTCTCTCTCCAATCATTTCTATCATGCATCTGATAAATCTCTCCCCCTTTGTCATCAATAGAAAAGGTATATTTCCATCCAGGGTTTCCCCCCCTAACTGAATTGTCCTTGGGGATAATCCCCCTGAATGAACTCTTCTTGAAACTGATGCCCCAACCTGAATTTCCCTCTTTACGGTGCTTCCTCGTATTAATCTAAGACATATAATATAAGCATTAAAAAGCATTCATTTTGGAGTAGAAATTACTCTGAGTCTCTGGTGAAAATACTCAAAGGCTTCCCTTTGAAGCGATTTTGTAAATATGTCAGTGACTTGTTCTTTTGTGCCCACATATTCAACTCTGATGTTCTTCTCTGCAAACTTGTTCTCGTAGAATGTGATACTTTATTGTAATGTTCTTCTTCTTGGAGTGCATCACTGGGTTCTTTGAGATATTGATGGCGCTTGTATTATCAAAATAGATTGGAATGGGATCATCATACTCAACCTGTATATCTAAGTAGAACATTGTTCCATTGGTGCTTCGTCAGTCATCAATGAAACCTACCCAATCTACATCTATGTAGGCAATAAGTAATATATCCTTTCCTTTTGAGTACCATAATCCAAACTCTTATGTTCCTTTGAGATATCTGAAAATCCTCTTTACTGCTAAGACATGTGATTCCTTTGGTGTTGCTTGAAATTGTGCCACCTGTCCAAATGTTTGCATTACATTTGGTCTAGATGTTGTCACATATAGTAATCTACCAATCATTGAAATGTATTTCCTCTGCTCTGTAGACTTTGAATCATCATCGTTTCTCAACTTGCAACTGGTTTTCATAGGAGTGGTAAATGGTTTGCAATATTCCATTCTGAACCTCTTTAGCATTTCTCGGATATACTTAGTTTGAGAAATAAAAATTCCTTGGCTTCTTTGACATATATAAAGACCCAGAAAGAAGGATAGTTTTCCAAGTAATGACATTTCAAACTAATTATGCATATCCTTTGCAAATTTTTGGCTTAACCTGTCATTAGTACTTCCAAAAACAATATCATCAACATAAATTTCAATTAATAAAATACTACCTTGAGTTACCTTGATGTAGAGATTGTTGTCTGTGATTCTTTTCCATAGTTCATAGGGAGTTTTTTCATTTTTGTTTCTAAGAATTACTCTGTTTTGAATGTGAATTGTTGTATGCATTGCATCTGTCCAAAACATATTTTTCAATATGGAATCCATTAGCATTTTTCAAGCCATTTCCCATGTAATTATCATCCATTGTGATAATATTCCTTTGTCTCTGAACCACTCTTTAAACCAATCTATTAACCCATGCTCTCGTCCATATTGTCGAAGACTCTACTTGTGCAACTGTCCATAATGTTGAACCATTTATCACTATACTATCGTGAAGTCTTGATTAATCCATCAAATTGTACTTCTGCTAACTGACTGCTCTGGATCTATCTTCTCAAACTCTCCAAGTTTCTCTAAGGACGGTTCTTTGGTCTATCATAGATATCGCATAGACTCCCCTTGTCTAATATTCATATTACCTGGGAGTCTCTAAGTCGAATGGCTTAGAAAAATTCTTGCTCTGATGTGTATTCATCATTATCTTCATTGGTAGATTCATCATCATATTCATTGGTAGATTCATCATCTCTTTGAGCTCTGACTTCTTTTTGTCTATCTGTGGATTCGTCTTTCACTACAATGCCTGAAAGTACAATCTCTTGAACCTGTTCCTTATTTACCTTTCCTTCTTTTCTTTCAGTTATTTTCCAAACCTTTATGTATCTGACATCTTTCTTTTTCTCTGTAGAATTTTCTTCATCTTGTTTTATTTCCAATCTTGCGATCTCTGGGACCTGGTCTTTGTTCACCTGTTCTTCATGTTTTCCTATCCATACTTTCTTATATCTGATATCAATGTTCTCTTTCATGGAAGTATCGATCATGCTTCTACAATCACTAGCTATCTGTCCATAGTAATGACATTTGTAACATTCAATGTTACGTGGGGCCACATATTCACTTCTTTCTTAAACATTTATTTTATAATCCCTGCAATCTGCAACCTTATGTCCAAAATTAGTACAATAAAAACAATGACCATAAAATAAATTTGCATACTTGGGAGTGAATGATCTTCTTTGTGGTGTAGTCCTTCTGAATTTTTGCCTT
>ML783101.1:450209-463071 GCA_009831015.1 Picea engelmannii
CATTTGCTATTCCTCTTGAGCATTTAGTTTGGGGGTTTGCTGTACAAACCCTTGTGAGCAACTCAGTGGTGAAATATCCACTCACCTTGTTCCACAGCTTGGTCTCGGGGATGAAAGACTCCTCCACACCATTCTAGTCTCATCCCATCTCCATCTAGTGCTTCATAAGGGGGAGGACCATCAGTTTGAGGGTTTTTCTGGAGGGTTATCATCATTCTACATTTGTTTGCAGATTTGGACGTCTTGGAGCCATAGGGGACGTCTTGTAATTTAGTAAAACTCAGATCTAGGGAGATCTGCTTGAGATTTGAGTCCGAAACTTCTCCCACAGGATTCTCATAGCCTGATCTATATTATTGGAGAGTTTCAGAGAATTTGGAGACCTCCTTCATCAGGGCCGAACCAGCTAGGGTTTCAGTCATCCAGTGGGGCACCCCATTCAGTGGGAAATTCAGATCTACGGAGATTGAGAGGGATCTTGGAGATTCAGGAACCTGGGTTATTCTTACCATTGCCCGATCTATATTCTTGGAGAGTTTCAGAGCATTTGGAGGCCTCCTTCGTCAGGGCCGAACCAACTAGGTTTTCAGTCATTTAGTGGGGCACCCCATGCAGTGGGAAATTTAGATCTACGGAGATTGAGAGGGATCTTGGAGATTCAGGAACCTGGGTTATTCTTACCATCACCCAATCTATCAATTGGCATATTTCTTAAGGTGATTGGACACTTTTGGCAGTAGGGCCGAGTTATTGTGGGTTTCGGCCTTCTATTGGAGCGTGGCATTCTTCAGCTGGAGAGTTTGGCATTCAGATCTGCTTGTATTGATCTTCATTTATTATTCCACCTTTGGAGGCATTATTTTGTATTAGCGGGAGCATTTTGTAGAAGCTCATATCTATTGCTTGTACGACCATCTGAGGTTTATGCCAGATCGGCCATCTATTGTATTGATCTTACATTGCTCATAATAAAAAGGTCAGATCTTTGCTTGTGCTTCTACATCTTGAATATATTGTGATCTCCATGTGTTGATGAATCTTGTATGCACTTAATAACTCAATAAAGTAGTAGTAGTTAGTGATTCCAAGAAAGAATTTGGCTTGGGATCATTACAAAGATGCCCACGTTCGTGACAGTGAAAACACTTCACTTTGGACAAATCCAGCTTCTTGACTTTACACTCGGAATTTCTTCCCTTTCCCTTTACTTGCCTTGGAAATCAAAGCACAATCCTCTTCATCATCACGCTTTGATGAAGATCCATATCTGGTATTCCACCTGAACTCCTCTTGCACCAGATCTGACCATAGTTGTTCCCAATCCAACAAATTTTCCCTTCCATTGACAGAGTCTTGATAACTGTGCCAAATCTTAGGAAGCCCTAGGAGCGCCAAGCTCACCAAACCATCAGCAGTGACTGTTATTCCCACACTTGCAAGCTCATCCCGACATTGGACAAACTTTGTGAGATATTTTGGAATGGTGTCGCCTTTCTCCATCTTAATCTTCACGAGTTTATCTTTGAGCACCAATTTCCTATGGTTGCTACTGTTTTGGAACAGATCTATCAAAACCTTCCACATTGCATATGGATTGGTTTTCCCATGGAGACTTGAGACAATGTGGTCTCGTACTCCCTCCAACAGAATCCTCCTCACCTTCACCACTTTCTTTTTCCATGCATCAAGATTTGCAGTATCTATCACAACCGGCTTAGGAACATCTGCATCAATGTAACCCTTCAAGCCATTGTTTTCGAGAACTGCCTCCATCCTGTCCTTCCAAGCAATGTAGTTAGAGCTGTCCTTGAGTGCATACTCCAACCTCAAGCCATTGAAATACATTTCGATCTTGAATCAAGTGTCGCACCAAGAAAATCTTGTAAATTGGAATGTTATCCAACCCAAAATTCAACCCCTTCACTTTCCTCTTGCCCTAGGAGGTTCACACCCCACCTGAGAGCAACCTGAGGGAAGTTCGCACCCTGATCCACTGTAGCCTACGAGAATGCCCTGAAAGTTCGCACGTTGCCCCACTGTTAGGGTGAGGGAAGTTCACACCCTGCTAGTGTATTTGCCTGCGAGAATGCCAATGAAGTTCGCACCCTGCCTTTGTCTAGGGTGAGAGAATTACAGTTCACACCCGGCTAGAGGCGGGACCTGGGAGAATGAAATTATGTTCGCACCTCACTTCCGTGACTCCGTGTCCTCCGTGGCTCTGATACCATGAAGAAATTTTGATACAAATTAATGTATTCCTACGATTCTCCTGATCTAACAATTTCCACCACTTGTTAAATACATAATCGCTTCTACTATTATTATTGCGGAAGAAATTAAACCACGATCACAACCACAATGCACAAAGTGAAATATCAATAACACACAACACATAAGTTTCACCGGGAAAGCGTAAAGCTAAAAACCCCACTATCATATATTATGTATATCATGAATCATGAAACAATCTCATAAAAAACTCTAATCCAAGAGATCTCATTACAATACAATCGTCTCACACTGTCATACACAGATTAGCAAATACATGCGCCAATTCTTGTGTCCAGATAGCTTGCCTCCTCTGCACAAACTCTGCAATCCGAATTCTCACACAATGAATCGAATGAATCGTTTGCACATGCTCATAAACATATCCACTACATGTGTGAACAAATCACAACTAATAGCCAACTGTCCCTTTCACCTGTTATCTCAACTAGTGTCCATTGGAATGACATGCATGTAGTTAACCATGGCAAGTCTTCAGTTGCATGTGGGTTAACTGATTAACTGAACTCTCACTAGTGCATGTTTAGTTACAACTAGTACAACTGATATTAACTCACTTAACTACACTTATAATTCTGTTACAATTCCAAATCACTCAGTTATGAATGAGATAATAGATTAATATTTATTGTCTAATTTAATTAAGGGAAAAGTAAATTACACACATGTTTCTTGTTGACTTTTCAACAATAGTGTGACAGTGGTTCCATCATTCTACTTTTATTTCAGGGTGGTTGGATGGGGAAATGACATTTGGTTGTAACCACCTTCTGGTTGTAGCTAGAGAACATAGGGGGTTTTCGCCTCCTTCTGGTTGTAGCTAGAGAATTGGGGAGTTGGAGCTTCCCTCAGGTAGTAGCTTGAGAAACTAGGGGGTTGGAGCCTCCTTCCAGTTGCAGCTGGAAAACAAAGGAAGTTGGTTCTTCTAATGAATGTAATTCTTCAATACATATAAGAAAAAACATTCCATGGTTTTCGCCCACTTTGGGTTTCCACGTAAAAACACTGGTGTATTGTGTATGTGTATGATTGCTCATTTGTTCATTGTTTATTTAGTCTGCAACTATTGGATGATAATGCTACATTGATATAAGAATTGCATATTGTTGTTAAAAAGGAAATTATTTATCTATTACTGATTCAACCCCCCTCTCAGTAATCCAACAATTGGTATCAGAGCCGGTTCTTTCAGGAAACAGTTTAACCACTGGAAGGAGATCATGGATTATTTTGAGAATGGAGTACCAATGTTTAATGGTCGGAATGGTTTTAAGTATGATATGTGGAGGATAAGGATGAATGTATTTTTACAAGCACAAGGACATTATATTTGGCTATCAATTTTTATAGGATTTGATAGTTCAAAAAGGGCAAAGACTGCAGCCAAGAAGGAATTGAAGAAGAATAACAAAATAGAAATGGATTTCATCTGGGAGGGATTACCTAATCCGATAAGAGAAAAGGTTGGTAAATGTTCATCAACAAAATAACTTTGGAATAAGTTACATGAAATATATTCTTCAGCCATCGTAGATTCAGAAAATGCCAAAGAAGATGCAGATACAAATCAAGAATAATTATGTTCACCATGTCAAAAAGATTCAGAATATGAAGAGTACATAATCGCCAGAGGTATGTTGTTTTTCTGTAATTGTGAAAAACGTGGACATCTTGAAATAGAATGCCGTGAAGGAAATGAGACAAAAAACCAAATTGAAAAAGAAGACAATTATGAGACAGAATTGATTAGTGCTTTAGATGAACTAAGAAAATAAAACAAGTCACTCAAGAAAGAATTGATGAAATAAAAGGAAAGTGTTCACATTTTTGAAGAATCCCAACAGGTCATCGAGAACTAAAGAAATCAGCTAGAAGAAGCCAGAAAGATCGAAGAAAATATTGAATATGAAAAGCAGTGTTTGGAAGCCAACATAGCAACACAGAAGGAAGAAGTAGAAATGCGAGAGAAGATATTGACAGATCATCTTAAGGAAATAAATAACGATCTTAACTAGCTTGAGTCAGAGTTTGGTCAAGAAGAGAAAGTACTTGAAGAAGAAATATTCACATTAAAAATTTATCTTGAAGAAGCGAAGAGAACATAAGAAATCATGAAGTTTCATATAGTAAAGAAAGAAGAAGAGGTTGAGAAGCTTAAGGAAGAAGTTGTCACATTGAGAAGTAAAATCATCAAGCTCAAAAAGAACGTTGAAGAGACAAAAACATCCACATCAGTTACAAAGAATGAAGAGAAGCACTCTAGGTTGCTAGAAAAGAAGAATGAAAAAAATAGAAAGAGTTATTCAAAAGTACTCAAAGGAAGGAATCTGGTCAACCAAAATCTAAGAAAACTATTGAAGATACATCTTCAAGAAGACCATCTATGTTCAAGCCACAAATAAGATTCAATCATGATCATGATCAATCAAGGCAAAAATTCAGAAGGACTACACCACAAAGAAGATCATTCACTCCCAAGTATGCAAATTTATTTTATGGTCATTGTTTTTATTGTACTAATTTTGGACATAAGGTTGCAGATTGCAGGGATTATAAAATAAATGTTTAAGAAAGAAGTGAATATGTGGCCCCACGTAACATTGAATGTTACAAATGTCATTACTATGGACAGATAGCTAGTGATTGTAGAAGCATGATCGATACTTCCATGAAAGAGAACATTGATATCAGATATAAGAAAGTATGGATAGGAAAACATGAAGAACAGGTGAACAAAGACCAGGTCCCAGAGATCGCAAGATTGGAAATAAAACAAGATGAAGAAAATTCTACAGAGAAAAAGAAAGATGTCAGATACATAAAGGTTTGGAAAATAACTGAAAGAAAAGAAGGAAAGGTAAATAAGGAACAGGTTCAAGAGATTGTACTTTCAGGCATTGTAGTGAAAGACGAATCCACAGATAGACAAAAAGAAGTCAGAGCTCAAAGAGATGATGAATCTACCAATGAATATGATGATGAATCTACCAATGAAGATAATGATGAATACACATCAGAGCAAGAATTTTTCTAAGCCATTCGACTTAGAGACTCCCAGGTAATATGAATATTAGACAAGGGGAGTCTATGCGATATCTATGATAGACCAAAGAACCGTCCTTAGAGAAACTTGGAGAGTTTGAGAAGATAGATCCAGAGCAGTCAGTTAGCAGAAGTACAATTTGATGGATTAATCAAGACTTCACGATAGTATAGTGATAAATGGTTCAACATTATGGACAGTTGCACAAGTAGAGTCTTCGACAATATGGACGAGAGCATGGGTTAATAGATTGGTTTAAAGAGTGGTTCAGAGACAAAGGAATATTATCACAATGGATGATAATTACATGGGAAATGGCTTGAAAAATGCTAATGGATTCCATATTGAAAAATATGTTTTGGACAGATGCAATGCATACAACAATTCACATTCAAAACAGAGTAATTCTTAGAAACAAAAATGAAAAAACTCCCTATGAACTATGGAAAAGAATCACAGACAACAATCTCTACATCAAGGTAACTCAAGGTAGTATTTTATTAATTGAAATTTATGTTGATGATATTGTTTTTGGAAGTACTAATGACAGGTTAAGCCAAAAATTTGCAAAGGATATGCATAATTAGTTTGAAATGTCATTACTTGGAAAACTATCCTTCTTTCTGGGTCTTTATATATGTCAAAGAAGCCAAGGAATTTTTATTTCTCAAACTAAGTATATCCGAGAAATGCTAAAGAGGTTCAGAATGGAATATTGCAAACCATTTACCACTCCTATGAAAACCAGTTGCAAGTTGAGAAACGATGATGATTCAAAGTCTACAGAGCAGAGGAAATACATTTCAATGATTGGTAGATTACTATATGTGACAACATCTAGACCAAATGTAATGCAAACATTTGGACAGGTGGCACAATTTCAAGCAACACCAAAGGAATCACATGTCTTAGCAGTAAAGAGGATTTTCAGATATCTCAAAGGAACATAAGAGTTTGGATTATGGTACTCAAAAGGAAAGGATATATTACTTATTGCCTACATAGATGTAGATTGGGTAGGTTTCATTGATGACTGACGAAGCACCAATGGAACAATGTTCTACTTAGATATACAGGTTGAGTATGATGATCCCATTCCAATCTATTTTGATAATACAAGCGCCATCAATATCTCAAAGAACCCAGTGATGCACTCCAAGAAGAAGAACATTACAATAAAGTATCACATTCTACGAGAACAAGTTTGCAGAGAAGAACATCAGAGTTGAATATGTGGGCACAAAAGAACAAGTCACTGACATATTTACAAAATCGCTTCAAAGGGAAGCCTTTGAGTATTTTCACCAGAGACTCAGAGTAATTTCTACTCCAAAATGAATGCTTTTTAATGCTTATATTATATGTCTTAGATTAATACGAGGAAGCACCGTAAAGAGGGAAATTCAGGTTGGGGCATCAGTTTCAAGAAGAGTTCATTCAGGGGGATTATCCCCAAGGACAATTCAGTTAGGGGGGGAAACCCTGGATGGAAATATACCTTTTCTATTGATGACAAAGGGGGAGAGATTTATCAGATGCATGATAGAAATGATTGGAGAGAGAGCATAGAGGAATTAATGATATGATTTTTAATGTATTTGAAGGTAATAATATTCCATATGGGTATTAAGTTTCATGCCATTTCCGATGGTATGTGAAACGTCACATAACTCCTCACGGTTAGAGAGTTATGGCCATGTGAAGTTGGAGAACCCAGGTTTGGGTAATGGACCCAAGTTTGTTTGATGGATAATGGTATGAGTTTTGATATATTTTCCGGTAATACTATTCTATATGGATAGTACATGTCATTCCATTTCCAGTGGTATGTGGAATGCCACATAACTCCTCACGGCTAGAAAGTTATGGCCATGTGAAGTTGAAGAACCCTCATGAGTCGTCTAGAAGCCCCAAAAGCTCAAAGTAGTCAAAGTGGTTTAAGAGTTTTTTAGAAGGTAAATAATATAGTTAAGTGATGAGTGTACTATAATTCAAAGTGAATACAAAATAAATTATTTAATTAATAAAGTTAATGGAGAAATTACTAATTTGACAAGTGGTTAGAAGTGGGTTAGTCCTAAAATAAGAAAAGTGGTTTAAGATGGTTAGAAGGTAATCCATTGAGGTAAAGTGAAGTGATGAGTGTACTATAAATCAAAGTGGATACAAAATAAATTATTTAAATAATAAATTTAATGGATAACCCTAAAATAAGGAAAGTGGGTTAAGATGGTTAAAAGGTAACCCCTTGAGGAAGCTACATGAAAGTATAAATAAGAGGAAAGACTCTCTAATTTTATATCACACTTGATCATATTGAATATATACATGTGCCTGAGGTAACCAAAGGATATATAAGCTAGATTTTAGAGAGAAGGTGAAGTAAATAAGGTCGAAATTCAAGGAATGATAAATTCTTTTGATGATGCTTTCTAAGGTATGTTATTTACATGTCATCTCACCATTTTCACAATAACTTTTTTTCTAGAATGATTTAGACCGTGAAATTTATAGGCCATTGAGAAAAATTATCCAAGTATATGTGGTACGGATTTCATCTTGTGGGTCGTTTTATTTTTGGAGTTACACTCCGTGGAAAACAGGGTTTGTGGCTAGTCTTGAAACTAGTCTAAAACATGTGTTTCGGGTAAAAACGTTGTTCAAGAAAAGATATGTATTGATCTTACTCAAGCATTTTCAGACTCTACTTGGTTAAAGAAAAGTATATGGGAATATCACCCTATGTTTATATCCAACAAAAATAGCATCCTAACTCACAAGTATTAATTATGAGTGCTTAGGCTAGTATTTTATCAACGAAAAGATTGCTGGAAATTCACTTTTTATATGATTTTATGAAAAAAACAGTTGCTGAAATAAATGTAAGAACATAAGTAAAGACGCCAATATGATAATCAAGATATATGAGACATAAAGCAATCCTTTATTTCATTCCAATTCACCAAAGAGTCATTTTCTTTACAAAATCTCATACAAAAATCTTGGACCAAAGTCAAACTTAGACATCCTCGATGGAACATACAAAAGGATCTTTGAAAGAAAACCAAAACTTAACTCTAAAATCTGGATCAACTTGCCACAGATTTTTTCCCACTTGACTCTACACAATAGCCTTTATCAATAATGAAAATTAATTCACAAGCAAACAAGTATACACATACTATCAAAGACAGATCAACACCTCTGAATAACAAGTGTCTGAATGATTTGATTCAACCCTGAATATTGCTGTCTACAATAAGACCCTGCTATCATAAAAGAGAATTAGGATGTGATGAATATATGAATGAATGAAAACTAAACTATCTCAACATAACCTCAAAGAGAAAACCTTAGCATTCTTCTGCTTTTATCCTCCCCCTGTTCCTCTCTTCCTTTTTTCTTTTAACAAATTAGAATTGGTTGAAGAAGTTGAACCAATTCATTAGTTAAGTTAATTAAAATACTCAATTAACTTTAGTTAGGGGGAAAAGTAATAATTATAATAAGGGTCATAGATAAATAATAACTAGTAGGTGGTACCCCTTGTGACTCCCTTTAGTTCACATCAATCATAACAATCATAACATAACCATTTGTTAAGAAAAACACACCTCCTTGTGTCTCCCATAAACATATTCATTTTTGGTAATTTAAACTCATGAATTTTGAAATTATTTCAAAAATAATACTCATATATCCAAAATAAACATGTTATCCAAAAATTTCCCTGAAGCCAACTGCCATAAAACACTAGATATAATAAAAACTCAAAATCCATATTTCCCAAACTGTGATGAAACCCTTCCTTGATTGTTACTGTTACCTCTTGATTTTCCTGAATTTTCCTTTGGCTGTGTAGAGCCCTTAGGCCTAATATCACTGATCACGTGGGAACAATCATCCCTCAAATGCATCCGGGAAGAAACAGATTTATTAGAGTCATTGGAGGGTGAGGAAGGGGCAGTAGTGGATTTTCCTTTATCAAGTGCATGGTGGGATTCAGTCTTCAATCTCTTGCTAGCATGGGAGGATTTCACTGGCAAGTGGTTAGGGACAATTTACACAATGGGGTTCAAAGGTGGAGGAGCAGGAAAAGACAAGTTGGGCCAGCCACGATGTTGGGAGACTGCCGGGTGGACAATCTCTTGTCATCCATCATTTTCAGGGACCTCAGGTTGTAAGGAGACATGAGGAGGAACATGGATACTGGGGGCTTACGTGGCTTGGAAAGGAGGCCTTTTAGGCCTAGGTTGAAATAGTCCATGCCTAATCTAGTTAAAGAATCTGACATGAAACAATTGGCCAAGCTCTTCTGAATCAATGTCAAAGTGTATGGAGAACCCGAGCCTTCTTGGGCCTCAGTTCCAATTACCTCTACCTTTGTTTCTTAGGCCATGACTTCCTCGACTGAAAAAACTCATCTTGCATGCGTGATCGATTAGCAAATAGTCATTTAAATAGCCATACATGACAACTCTTAAAAATATGAAATACATTTGGCTCAAAATGTATGAGACTCATGCAATCCAATCCATACAAACTTTTTTACTATTAATTCACGAGCAGGGGGGTGAAAAAGGGTTCTGGGATATGTCAGGGGTTTGTATTGAGAGAAAATATGATATAATGAAAGGGGAGAAGACATGGCCATTGCTCGATGAAAAAAAAAATCAACTGTAAAGAAAACCAATAAAACCTCACTGCAATCCACACAAGACACTGCCACTTTCATTCACTTTAACACATAAATTCTCTTGACTGTAATCAATCTCAGAACATGGAGTGAAAAATGAATAGGAGAGGTGAGGGGGTTTGTAATTAGCGTAAAGTGAAATAATGGAAGGGAAGAAGGATGATTGCTGTTCATGGAATTAATTAAGTGATCCATAAAACATTCTGTGAAAGGAGATGCATCAACCATCAATAAGGTGACTAAATAATAATTTTTGTGCATTTAACAAGTTCACAGTTCATAATCAGATATCCAACACAGTTTCAACACAAAACAATAGGCATCCTATACAATCTGTAAAAAGGATTTTGCTCCCTTATTTGCACCTTATAACAATTTCCAAACAGTAGCCATCCCACTCTGTTAACCATAAAAAACAACCATTGCCCATGTGTTTCTTCAATCCAAAACTATACTTGAAAGTCGTGTTTTCAAAATAATAATGAAGTCACTATTACTGCAATAGAGCCCGTCAAAATGCAATGATATTCGTTAACATATATATAGGCAGAAACCAAAGAACCAAGATCAAATTTTAACCTGTATTGATAATCAAATATACAACCAACAACCACCATTTAGACACAAGCTATGCACAGGGTAACTTGCCCAGGCAATGTAATTCTGCCACTATAAAAAAAATAATTTAGTATGGCTTAAAGAGCTGGGCCCTCTAATCGACATCACAAAGCCTCGAAAACATGCCCTTCATAACAAACGATCGATAAACATGACTAAAACTCTATGAAAATCCAAGCTATCCATACTATACATAGGGCAGAGCCACCCAAAAAACATGATGCAATATTTCCATTTTACCAAACCAAACACACAGTCACGACAACAACTCAATTTGTTGCTGGGTCATCAACCTAACACAGTATTACTTCGATTTAGCCCAACTGTGATCAATTATGCTGTGCAATTTCAGGCTTAAACAATCAAACAATTGGAAGGATATAGTTCCCAAAGTCATCTGGTTCAATAATCGTTTGGCCCCAAGAGAAACCCATAGTTACCACGACCATTATTTATTTTGCAAACACACAACATGACATGAGAAACATCAATCATTTTCACCAATGCTAGCTAAACATTCAAATAATCATCAGTGCAAAAACCAATGACTGTGTATCTACCAAAAACCTCATCACTATCTTAAAACTCAACATCCTAACAAGTTGTAGCAATAACAGATACCCACACATCCAATCAAATCGGGGTAGAGACCCTTTCCATTAAAAACACTGAGCTATCGACATAAGGAGAGTAACTGCGTGCTTTGAAAGTGAAACTGGTAATATAGGGTTTACCACTATTATAAACGAGCCAGTGACTATATACCAACCAACACGACTGTCATACGACCAACTAGGCAAGCCTGTTCTCAAAATCGTCTACAATTATACAACAATCCAATCAAAAAATGAGTCGTAAAACAACATGCTAGGATGGTTTTCTTAAACAATTTCCAGACGAGAGGGCCAATGTTGTTCCATAGTCAACACGAGAAGAGAAGAGCCATTCTTTGTAATGGAAAAACTTCCATGGCCACGATGCATACAAGACGAACCACGACTCATTCGTGGTCATGCACAAATCCATTACAGGGGCAATAACTGAAGGTAGGGCTCTAGTCTTGCATGACAAAGGTTATTTAACGCATGTAGGGTATAACCCTCATGCTCTTCGGTCAACAATCACAACACATAGGTGAATGCAGGGCCGAGGAAGAACATTAACCTCATTTCGTGACCCCTGGTGGTGTAATCAACCAATGCCGAAGTGAAAAAAACATACTGACGCAGAAAACCTCCGACCATTAAACCCATGAAATATAAAGACTGGATTTAGTGACAGTGCATGCAGATAGCTATCCGCCCAAGACTAAACAAAAAACCTCTAACCAAATAGCAGTGATAACAAAGAGCTATCACCGAGGAAGACCAATAACCTTGTTGAACTCAAAATTGTTACAGGAATAACCATCCACTCTTTAATCCAAGAACCCAAATTTCACACAGTTGCAACACTTAGGAAAACACAAACCCATACACTTGATCCATTAATCATTTCATAACTAGATCAGAATAAAAAATGGCCAAAAAAGACATACCTGTAATCGAATTCATTGAAACAAGAGCTGGCCGAGAGGTTCCTCCCTGCTAAAATTTCGGATCATAACCACAACAACAAGATCAAACAATAGCCTGATCAGGGTGGTGACAAACATGAGGGGTAAAGGTGATGTGTAGTAAATGCACGTCGCCTCCACCCACAATTCATTTACTCATCAGTACATCCCAACCAACGTCCAATTAACGCCATTAATTTAACTCTGCGTTGGAATCTGCATAGGTTACTTGCCAAAGGAGCTTTCCATATAATATATCCAATTTCTTAATATATAACTCAAACAAAATTGCATAACCATTAACATTCACCACCTTGTCAAATGAGCCACCGACGTTCAATCTATCCAAATAGATCATATGTGTATCAGACACATAATTCAATTAACCATTGCATGGCCATTAGTACTATCACTTTCCCAAGTGCCCCACCAACATTTCACACCACATGCATATTAAACATGTAATTCAATCACAATTTCATAACCATTTACTTGCTAACTAGGGATTAACAATAATCATCAAGCATTTTCATGCATGTAGTATAGTTAGGATAGCTTTTAAATCTTCCCCTTGCAATTGTTTCTCATTTCCTTTAAGTTATTCACATGTGATATTGTAGAACTAGGTCCCCTTCCCCTGCATTTGTTCTAGTATTTTGCC
>ML783102.1:0-55755 GCA_009831015.1 Picea engelmannii
GTGTCGACCAGTGCACCAGGTAAATAATTACATTGCATGTGTTTTTTTTAATATTACTGAACTAGTTCAATGATATTTAAAAACTGGCCATTTAAATTTTGTATTTTCTTCTTTTGTAGGTGATGCCTCATTACAACGACCTCATACAACCACCTGTCCTTGCCCCGTCCAACCACCTTGCCAATCAACCTGCACCAAACAACTTGTATCAATAACCTAAACCATGCATCAACCATGCATCAACCTATAATCAACCTGTACCATAAAAAAGTGCATCAACCATGCACCAACCTGTACCATGAACAAGTGCATCAACCATGCACCAAACTTGTACAAATAACATGTCACAACAACTTGTCCAAACAACCTATCACAACAACCTGTCTCATCAATATTTTCAACCAAATCAGATCAATCACCAAGATCAATCACCAAGGAAAATCTCAAATATGTGCATCAACCAACCATAACACTGTTGATGTTTGGAAAACATCGGGAAGACATTCTCTAAAGATAATAATTAATAATATAATTATTATTGATTATTATATATATTATATAATAAGTAAATGATAATAATAAATAGTTATTGATTACTCAAGGGACGCATCCTTTCATGGATGGTCACCTTATGTTCCCTATATATGGAACACTCATTATTGTAATAATATATCGAATATCTCTCATATCTTATATGAATAAAACCAACATGGTATCAGAGCGAGACTGGACCTTACTCCCTCATGGGAGGGCCTAGGAAAACAACAATGATGAGCTCCGAATTTGCTTGATTGAACTTGATCCATCTTATTCCACGTGAATATCTGGGATCAATGAATCCAGTAAGGTCTCCTGCTCCAGGGATAACTAGATAGATATGGCAAGGAAATTTATGGGTGCATGGTCATATCGTTCCATCCTCCTGACATGAAAATCTTTGACAGAGTTATTGCGTAGGAAGTACGGAGGTTCCCACGGATCCTTGGACAGGTGAAGTCCTGGGAGGTGGGAAGGGAAGACAATGAAGTTCTCTCGGCCATGAGAAATTTTTTTGTCTATAAAGAGTTGTCAACCAACACCGATGTCATGTTTACATGCATCGAATAGTGATGCATTAGCAACTCGTAGCACCTAATTTGAGTTCATGTTACAGTTTGGTGACCATAATGTTCGGAAAAATTTCAACATTGCTCGAGTGATTGATCAGGTTTGGACCACCTACCAATGCTTTAACCAATGACCGAGGGTATGCACAGTTTTCAAGTTAAGCCATAATTCTTCATGAATGGGGGTTCCTTTATTTTTCACCCACGAACTCGTATGCTCTTGGTTTTCGTGATGTTTCCTCTAGATCACGTTGGACATAACAAGAGTATGGGATATGATCTAGTTCCCGCGTCCAAGTGATTGGTCAAAGAATCCAAGAAGATACTCTTGAGAGATCGTTGGAGGATGAGAATACTTCTGATTGTTTGCACCCATGTGGAATGGAATGTTTGATTCTTTACACCCCATTCTATCATATTGATTATGTTTGAAGTCGAGTTTCCTTTCAGAATCAAGTTACCATTGGAGAAAAGGTCGTGTATATAGTGTCAATGTAAATGTTTGGCATCCACAGTGGGACGAGAACCAAGCAAGGAGGCCACTGTCATGACGTAGTGAGGCTATTGATATGTGCCTACGTGCAGTTTAGGCTGCAAAGGAATTCTATTTAGTCGTCAACGCTAATGTTGTATATGAGTCTTGGGTTTAGAGACATTTTATAATTGACATGTCCGGTACCATGATCGAAAAGATTCAAAGTGTTGGCAGAATCTTCAAGCTTGTGAAATCACTCAAAGAATGTCCACCCTCGTTAAGAGGAAGGTGTGGTGTTTTCTCTCCTCCAACCGACTAAACCCCTTTGGACAAGATTTTCCCTAATTAGTCATGTGAGGTGACTGAGGGAGTAATGCTCAGTTGGGCACAAGTATTGCGAAAGCCATGTGAAGTGGCTAGGTGTGAATAAGACTTGAAGCTTAGCCTTACCTATGCCATGCAAGGTGCCTAGGTGTGAATGAGGCTATGGTTGTAGTCTTCCCTATGCCATGTGAGGTGTCTAGGGGTGAATAAGACTACTGGGAGAGGAGAAACATCACAACATGGTAATGGAGACTATAGCAGTGGTTGTGTACCACTAGACAATAGTTGTGTACTACTATGACATGGAAACAATTGTGTACTATTGGACGACATTGTAGTATCCGTGTGCTACTATTTGATTACAACATAGTCATAAATAATGTGGCGAATGATTTTAGCTATCGATGGCATGGTAGTAGAAGTATGCTACTAGTTGATTGCATAGTAATCAGTGGATTACTAGATGAAGGAACCAAGACATTGGTTTCACGAGGAAACATCGATATGTCTTGGGGGACATTGGTTCCATGAGGGAACCTCAACGTGTCCTAGATATGTTTGAGGTAGGGATCAAGAGGGAGTACACCGTTCCTCATAACCCTCAACAAAATGGGGTTGTAGAGAGGAAGAACGGATCTATTGTTGAGATAGTCAAGGCGATGATTCACGATCAACATTTACCTATGTTTCTATGGGAATAAGCATCCATGACTGTGATGTATGTTCAAAACAAAATTCCTTGAGGAACATGACTCCCGAGGAGGCCTTCACAAGAGTTAAAGCTTGAGATTGGACACTTCAGGTTATTTGGGTGTTCAGTTTACATATATGGGGTACAGTGAGTCTTCGAAGGAATATCAAATCGTCATCCTTGGTCAAAGATAGATTGAGTAAGAGATAGAAAGAGATGGTACCTTCCGAGAAATCAAGATACCTCAAAGATATTTGTGTTATGTCGCAGTTATGAGCCACATCATTAATTCTAAACCTTCTTGTTATGAGGAGCCAACTAGTCATCCAGTATGGAGAGATGCCATGATGGAGGAGTATCAGTCCATCATGAAGAATGATGTGTGGGATATTGTTTTGAGACTTGAGGGGAAGTTTGCATTAACTTCTAAATGGATCTACAAGATTAAACACACAGTTGACAGGAGCATCGAGAGGAAAAAAACAAGATTTGTTTCTAGAGGATTCTCTCATGTGGAGGGAATAGATTATGAGGAGACATTTTCTCTTGTTGCTCGATACACTTCTATCCAGACGATTATTACCCTCTCAGCATCCATGGGTTGGAAACTACATCAGATGGATGTGAAGACAACCTTTTTCAATGGAGAGATTGAGGAATAAATATACATCGAGTAGCCAAATGGTTTTGTCATACATGAGAAAGAGTCTCATGTGTGTAGGTTGAAGAAGGCCCTATATGGACTCAAGCAGGCACCTCAAGCTTGGTATGCGAGGATTGATGGACACCTGATGAGTTTGGGCTTCAAAAAAAGTGTTGCCGATCCCAACCTGTACTACAAGACTATTACTGGTGAGGCCCTGATTTTGTTCCTCTACATCAATGATTTATTCCTCACCGGTAAAGAGAGCCTTATTACTGAATGCAAGTATGCATTGGCCTCTGAGTTCGAGATAAAGGACCTTGGTATGATTCACTACTTCTTGGGACTAGCAGTGTGGCAGAGAACTGATGAGATCTTCCCGAGTCAGGGGAAGTACATAGTTGAGATATTGAAGAATTTTGAGATGCTAAACTTCAAGCCCGTGGCTATACCAATAATGATGAATCTAAAGAAACTAAGTGTGTCTTCTTCTGATTTTGATGAAATTGATTTGACTCTGTACAAACAGTTGATTGGATAATTGATGTATCTGGTTAACACCAGACCAAATATTTGCTATGCAGTGAGTGCACTTAGCCGGTTTATAAGTCAGTTGAGATAGACACACTAAATTGTTGTGAAACATGTGTTGAGATACTTGCAAGGCAAAGTTCAACATGGTCTGAGATATACTTCTAGTATTGATATGATATGGCAGGAATATATTGACTCTGATTGGGCAGGGAGCGCAGTGGATAGAAAGAACACCTTTAGGGTCTTCCATGGTTTCTTGGTGTAGCAGGAAACGAACTCTTGTGTCTTTGATCACAACAGAAGAAGAATACATTGCATTAAGTATGATAGTCCGTGAAGCAGTGTGGCTTCACAAGATTCGTGCAGATTTATTTGAACATGTGCTGGATTCCACCATTATTCATTATGGTAACTAAAGTTGTGTGAAGATCTCTGATAATCCAGTGTTTCATGACAAATCGAACCACCTTGATATCAAGTACCATTTCATCCAATACATGGTGTAGATGAAGGAAGTATTGGTGCAGTAACTTCCTACAGATGAGCAGGTTGTTGATGATCTTACCAAACTAGGATGAAGTTTAAGTACTTTTGTGACAGACTTGGCATGGCAGAGAATGCCTCCCTCACTGAGAGGGAGTGTTTATGTTTGCATCTTCTTGAGACATTATCCATATTGTACTCCTCTGTGACTGATTTGATTTGATCTATGATGACACTTATCTGAGAAGGGATAAGTGGGGCACTTATCCGAGAAGGGATAAGTGCGGTTGGGCTTATAATCCAACGTCCCATGTGGAGAGCACATGAGGACATGTCAATGGAGTTGACCATTGACATCATACACTATGGGATTTGACCTTAGTGTTTCTAGAGGGTGTAGCCTCTTGAAGTCCACATGGAGTGCCATGTGTGACAAACTTTCTCCAGATCGTACTCCTCTGTGAATTGAGTTGAGTTGATATGTGATGACACTTATCCGAGAATGGATAAGTGGAACACTTATTCAAGAATGGATAAGTGGAACACTTATTCAAGTAGGAATAAGTGCAGTTGGGTTTATAACCCAACGTCCCATGTGGAGAGCACATGAGGACATGTCAAGGGAGTTGACCCTAGTGTTTCTAAAGGGTGTAGCCTCTAGAAGTCCACATGGAGTTCCATGTGTGACAAAATTTCTCTAGATCATACTCCTTTGTGAATTGAGTTGAGTTAATATGTGAGGATTCTTATTCAAGAAGGGATAAGTGCATTTGGGCTTATAGCCCAACATCCTAGAGGGAGTAGCCTCTAGAAGTGTTCCTATAGGAGTAGCCTCTAGAAGTCCACATGGGAGTGCCATGTGTGACAAATATTTTACTACTATGGTGGTTTTGTACCATTGGCGAAAACTACGTGTCTCTAGATAGTAGTTGTGTAATACTATGGAAAGATACCTCCCTAGCTAAGAGGGAGTGTTGATGTTTCAACATCGGGCATAACTTCTCCTAGATTGGGCTGCAGACCAAGGGAGATAGGATACATTTATCACAAAGGTGCACTTGTGATAAATGGGCCCAGACATAGTCCTTCCTTGATCATGACAAGGAATAATATGGACTCGAGGTTCTTGAAGTGCTTTCCACATGTCAGTTAGCATCAAACTGACATTCACTCATAGGTGTGTGCCTGTGGTGAAAGATCCTGGTGTAGTCTTTGTCCTAGTCATGGTGATTTGACAAGGAATGATAAAGACTCAAGATGCTATATGATAGTACATCCAAACCCAAAGTGAGCCTAATTTTAGAGAGAATTAATTGGTTCAATTGGGAGAGAGATGTCTCCCAAGACTGACGGACACGTGTCATGAGTCTAGGGTAAAGTTTGTATACTTCAAAAACAAGAGTGGCATGTTGTAGAATGTCTCCCTCGTTGAGAGGGAGTGTTGATGTTTGTACAACATCGGGAAGACATTCTCTAAAGATAATAATTAATAATATAATTATTATTGATTATTATATATATTATATAATAAGTAAATGATAATAATAAATAGTTATTGATTATTCAAGGGACACACCCTTTCATGGATGGTCACCTTATGTTCCCTATATATGGAACACTCATTATTGTAATAATATATCAAATATCTCTCATATCTTATATGAAGAAAACCAACAAACACAACAACTCATAATCATCACCAGGATGTGCATACCTTACTAAATTCTGGCTTATTCTAGACATCAACCTTGTAGAGCATGCCCCACACAAAATATTTGTTGAATGGATCTTAGAAAGCATCACAAAAGTGTTTATCCTGCCTTGAATTTCGACCTTCTTTTCTTCACCTTCCCTTTGAAATTTAGCTTAGATATCCTTTGGTTACCTCAGTCACCTATAGATATTCAATATGCTCAAGTGTGATATAAAATGAGAGAGCCTTGCCTCTTATTTATACTCTCCAAATATCTTCCTTAGAATCATATTCTAGGTCACTTAACCCATTTATAGGTCAACTAACCTATTTTCCTCATTTTTAGGGTTAACCACTTTCCATGATTAGACAGTTCTCCATTACTTTATCATTTAAATATTCCTTCTTGACTTTGTCACCTCACTTTATCATTTAAATAAACTTCTTTGATTTTTTCACTTCACTTTATTATTTAAATAATCCTTCTTGACTTTGAAACTTTACTTTATCATTTAAATAATAATTTCATCTTTGCAAGCTCTTTGACTTCTTTGACTTTTTGGGGCTTCAAGCCAACATATGAGGGTCCTCCAACTTCATAAGGCCATAAATCTCAAACCGTGAGGAGTTATGTGATGTTCCACATACCACCAGAAATGGCATGACATGTATTATTCATCTATAATAGTATTTCCTTCAAACATATCAAAACTCATACCATTATCCATCAAACAAACTTGGGTCCATTACCCAAACCTGGTTTCTCCAACTTCTCATGGCCATAACTCTCTAACCATGAGGAGTTATGTGACGTGGAGTTATGTGAATACATTCAGGGATGGTTGTTGTAAAACAACTTAAAATATACAAAAATGAAATCTTAAGTTGTTATAAGGAAATAACAATTACTCACAAACTTTGCTATCAACCCTTTTCTTCATTGTCGTCATGTTTTATGTGTTGAATGGGTTCCATTTTGTTTTGTTTTCTGCAAGAAAATACTTGAAAATTAATATTTATTGCTAAATTATTTATTTATATGTACCTAATAGAAAATTTCAATCATTTCATACATTTGAATTACGTTGTTGTTGAGATGGCTCCTCCTACGATGAAATTATGTCCATTTATTTGACTATCTCCTTGTACATTTTTTTGGACATTCCTACTAGCATATTTCAGATATCGGCTCATTGATCCTTTAGGATTTTCATAATCTTCCTGAAAAAAATAACATGACAATAAAGTATTTTTAAATTTATATATGAAAATTAAAGATAACAAAATTGATATTAATAAAGGAATGCTTTGTAGTAATATATACATATTCTAGAAAAATATTTTTAGGAATATTAATTTTTGAATGATTCTTTTTGTTGTTGTATGCTTTTTCTATTGCAAATATGACAGGTCTCATTGACCATTTCTCTGGAAACGCTTCTTGTAGTTTAGATATAACCTGGTTCTTGGAATCATTGGATTGATTTTTGTATTTTAATTGGAAAGTATGTCTATACGTTCATTCCACTATATCCCTCGTAGTTTTGTAAAATCTTTCCCCCCTTTTCATTAACCTCTAACACCAATTCAGATGAGCTAAAGAACAATTCATCATCATTTAAATCTTCTATAATATTTATTTTCTTAGGACAACATTATGTTCCTTCGTTGTTGGTCCCTGTAGAACATTATACATATGTGAATTAATAGATTTTTTGAAACATGTTGTCTAATATTCTTAAGTATATTATTTATGAAAATTCAAAAAAGAACTCATATTGAATAGTATTTTTGCATTCACCTGATTAATCCTTTTGCAATTTTTCTATCAATAATTTACTCTCTTCTGATCTTAGATCACAAAGAATCTTATCGATCTTCCTCATTTTTTGGATCTACATAACACACACTAACCAATACGTATTAGTTAAACTTACATATAGTTGAAACATAACAATTTTGTATAGAATTTACAAAGAACATGATTTTTTTTCTTTTTTGGATGTGCTAACATTGTCTCGATCAAAATTTTTGTTACTTGAACGATTCTCACACATTTTTTTTATCAATATACAACTTGTACCATTCAATACAAAATTTATTAAATATATTTTATAAATAAATCACATAATTTTCAGCTGAATGAAATAAAATAAATAAATAAATAAATGGCTTCTGGTGCACTTTAATAATATGAAAGCATCGGTGCATTCGATATAGGAAACACATCGATAGGAAAAAACATTTTTTTAAGAAATACTTTAAATTACAACAATGTGATATGTATCGATAACAACACTCTGACTAGAGTGAAAAACGAAAAAAAAATACCATGAATGAAAAAAATAACTGAAAATAAGTTACACACTGATGAATAAGTTTTTTAAAAATTATGTTACAGCATTTTCGGTGCGATATATTAGTGAGTGCATCGGTGCGTTATAGTCAAATCGGTGCACTGTTAACCAGAAACCAATTAAAAAAAAACATGACAGGGTCGAGAGGGTTTGGATCTGATGCAAAAAGTGGTTCTCGTGCATCACATGCCAAACACCTTATATATACAAACACAACCCATTAACTCTAAAATGCCTAAAATTAATACAATCCCTAATTTTGAAGTGATAGATGGAGTTAAACCGTAACGTGAAATTTTGTTGTCACATAAGCAAGAAGAAGCAAGGGCTTAAGGTAAGTATGTTTTTTTTTTTTTTTTTTCTGAATTTTAATTAAATATAAATAGGGATAGAAATTGTAAAAAAATTATTATTAAAATCAATAGTAAAATTCAAAATTTTTACTATGCAAGGTTTTGAGTGAATCACAAAACCCTTAAAATTTTGATATTCTTAATAATTCTATTGTTCCAAAGCATTTTGCTGCTCCACAATTCTCCCCAATATGTCTCTCTTGCAAATATCTCCCCTGTAAATTTTGCCAAAATAATGAAATAGTGAATAACTTCTTACTATTTAAAGGACTTTATGAAATTAACTTTTCGAAAAATAATTTCCTACTCATTTTTCAATTGTAAAAAAACAAAGTCACACCTTTTTTTTAAGTTTTTTGAAACACCGATGCGTTTATTAATATAACACATCAATGTGTTTGGTTAGACAAAGCACTGGTGTGATAAAGTTTTTTGGAGCACCGATATCATATTATTCTTTTTTATTTATTTGAAATCTTGAGAACCGATGCAGTTAGTAATTAAATGCCTTGGTGCTTCATATTGTTATAGACACACCGATACATTTTGTTTAAAGAAGCGCACCGTTATGCTTTACAATTTATCTAAATTTTTATTTTCACATAAAATAGTATATTCATCTTCAATTATCTTTTAGGATGCATCCACATGAATTACAGTACTTCATAGTATACATTTTCCACTTAAAGTCTCCTTATTCTTAAAAAATTATTGTTGATTTTTCTCAAATGCAGGGAGAAAAACTTATAATATCAAATGGCCAATTATTCAAACTCCATCCCACTCCATATTGCTCAAATTCCATCATGGAGTTCTCCCTTTCCATCTCCAGTAAGTTCAGATTTTATTTATATTTTAATTATCTAATTGAATTTGATTTTTTTATCCATGTCAATATGAATAAAAAATGTATCCAAATTTGCAGGATCCTGATTCAGAATTGAGTTCATATGCAAAAAATATTCCACCATTTCAAAAACATCAGAAGATCTTAATAGGAGAAACATACCAAAAGAAGTTGGTAGATGAAAATGGGCAACCACTTTACCCTGCCATCTTCCAGCCACAATCCCGGTTCAGTGATGGTAATAATTGTTTGGTATAATGTAATTTGAACAAACCAATTGAATTGTGCTTATTAATATCATCGATGTACTAATGTTCAATATTTTTGAAATTAGGATTCTGATGATGAGTGACCTACCTATCATCTTCGGTTGCACCCTAATACAATGTCAAATTGAGAGAAGGTTGCAATAAGAGTGAAACTCGGAGAGAAAACATACCAATAATGTTTGAATCAACCACCTATTCAATTCCCACTACATCTAGATTCGCTAATTAGGAATGATTGGAGGAAGAGTGTGTATCATCGAAAACCCTCCTCATTGCTAGTAGCCTGGTAGCTCTGATGATATGACACATAAGAGGCATCATATTGCGTGACATCTCCCTCCAAATATTAGAGAGAATATGATCTTCCATGATGTCTCACATCAGCATAGGGAAGACTCCCACCTCAACCAAAAGTGCACAGAGTTGGTTGCCCAACTCCAACCTGAATCTAGTATCCATCCTACGATGCATGCAGCTGGGTATATACACCCAAGGACCCTGACCCACAACATCCTGAGGAATATCCTCATATACATCTGGTATGGGAGGAGGCACATCCCCAACGAATGTGCCAATATCTACAAAATACATAGTACACAACAATAATTAAACAATTTCATTAAACGATTTAATAAAACAAGTTAAAGAACATGTAAGAATTAATTTTATTCTAATTAAGTAAGACAATAAAAAGAAACTAGATTAATTTAAACAAAACACTAATATTACCTCTAGCATCTGATGGATCATCTGGTGTGAAGAGGATGTTCGTACATCCTCACCAATCCAACCCCGCGTAAGGACATGACACCATCACGAATATGTGATCGGACTCACTGGCTAGTAGCTCTAGTGTGTTAGTGGAAATTATGGTCGGAAACTTCGGCAGGCCCCTCTTGGGAATCATATTGCCCCACATGTGCATTTTCACCTGATTCATTAGCCTAGAAGGCTGACAAACAAAATTAGGCCTCCTCTTTGGAAACCTCTCAAAAAATAAACAAAACAATTCTAAATAAAAAGAGAAGTTTTCCCTCCCATGTATCATAGCATGACATATATTTAGAGCTATATAAAACTGTCATAAAAAATGGAAGACCATCTAATATATCATGGTCTCTGTAATAAAGAATCAACATACTACAAAACAGAACAACTAATGTGATGCCCATCACTGGTAAAGTGTGTAATGGTTGTCACTAACAGTGAGAGGAACCTAACCTCCTCTGCATCAAAAGAAGTGATTAGTAGTTGTCCAGTAGACACCTGAAATTAGATGGAAAAAGTACATCAACCACAATATATCTATGAGATTACATGAGTTGGCTCTTTGTTGCAACACCAAATGGGACATCAGGGAACTGGGGAAAATCCTCCCCTCTTCTGGATAGCCCAATGATAAAGTATATATCCTCCTCAGTGGGATGGTACCACTATTCAGGACCAACATGGAAAGTCTGTTGAGGACATCCCAATGATGGATCAGTTTCACCAAGAACTCATATTTCCCCTTCAGGGATGTATCCTCCCCATAGTACTTAAGGAGGACTACATTCCTCAATAGGAATTGGGTCACTGCAGTAATAGGGAGAGGGTACAAATCTTTCTCCCTCTCCCTTACCTATCAATCTCGTATAACATTGTATAGGCCAACCCTCTACTCCTACTACTATTATTGTTTCTCTCTCTGTTGATGTCTCTGCATGATTAACATATAAAATACATCAACCTCATACATAAAACATAAAAAAAAATTAGTAAATAATAAATTTGTTTTTAAATATGGAAAAATGACTTCAAAAAATAAGTAAATTTCATTACTAGTGTGCCCAAAAACAAGTCAAACATATCCCACAGTGTGTATCTTACTTGTGAGCATCGTTTCTAGTGCACACATGTAACATAACACACTGTATAAATTGTGTTATATTATTTAATGTGGTGTGTTGTATAACCTTACCGCATCGGTGTGTTAAGGTTAACATATGCACCACCTAAAATAATAAAAACTTAAATTCCTAAAGCACCGAAAAATAATTTTTAAAAAATTATTATTGTGGTGAGTATCATTTCCCGACATGCACTGGTGTGTTGCAGGAAAGACGACACACCGCACAAACAATTTTAAAAAAAATGATAATTACGGTACGTTGGCATTTAGGCTCTAATTTTTTACAGCGGTGCATTGGGTAATCCTCAATGCACTGTTGTGTAATTTTACAAACGCACCACAAAATAATTTATTTCATTTATGTGGTGCATCGTTTAACATAACGCCCCACTATGTTAACATTATTTCAATGCACCGCGAAAAATCAACTATATTATTTTAAACGATGTATTGATTAAATTATTCCCCGATGTGTTAATGATTACATAACACATCGGTGCGTAGCGTTTACAAACACACTGCCGAAAAAAATTAGGCAAATGTGTTTTGGTGCACCCTATAAGTTTTCAAGGTGCACCTTCCGTGGTGCGAGCCAAACAACTCAAACACACCACACAATTTTTTTTTTTTAAATAGTGGAAATTTAACTGAATTTGTATTTTAATCTGCTAAAAGTTTAAGTTATAAAGAAATAAAGACATTACCTCGAAAAATTTCCCACGATTTGGAAAAATTTGAGAGCCACGCACTAAGAAACAGAAGGAAGGAAGGAAATCAAGGGAAGCACTGATGATAGTGCGCTTCAGAGAGAAAAAAGTTGCACCAGTGCTTGATAGCTCTACAACACTGAAAAGGGTAAAAATAAATTTTACGGTCGGTATTTTTTATTTATTTAACCATGTTACAGCATGCAGTCGATTATTAGACACACCAATGCGTCAACATTTAAGTAGCACACTGGAGTATATTTTTCTTAAAAAATAACCCTACCACATTACGCCATGTTTGAGAGCAACTGTGTGCACCAGGGCGTCGGTATTTAAGTAGCACACCGGAGTATATTTTTTTAAAAATACCCCTACCACGATGTTCCATTTTTTAGAGCAATGGTGCACATCGAGGCATTCGTATTTACGTAGTGCACTAGAGTACATATATTTTTTTAAATAACCCTACCACGGTGTGTTATTTGTGAGAGCAAAGGTGCACACCGATGTGTCAGTATTTAAGTAGCACATTGGCATATATTTTTTTTTAAATAACTCTACCATGGTAATCATTTTTTAGAGAAATGGTGTGCACCAATGCGTCTATATTTAAGTAGTGCACCATAGTATATTTTTTTTTAAATAACCCTACAATGGTGCACCCTTTTTGAGCTAAACTGTGTGCACTAGTGCATCTGTATTTAAGTAGTACACAAGAGTATATTATTTTTTTTTAAAAGAACCCTACCATGGTATGCCATTTTTTAGAGAAACAATGCACATCAGTGCGTCATTATTTAAGTAGCGTGTCATAGTATATTTTTTTTTGAAATAACCCTACCACGATGCATGATTTTTCAGAGCACCTATGTGTTTGTAGTATGAGATGAATAGGTGCATTAGGTATATATAAAATCTCTATAAAAAAAATCCGCTAAAACCTCCTCTTGCTCACCTCCACTATAAACAGATTTTTGGGCTATTTTTATAGGGGCTTTCGCCAAAACCTTCACTAGAGGATCATTTCCTTGTAGTGAGGTGATATGGAAACTTGCTTCCCTTTGCTAGGTTCAGGTTCATGAGCTAAAACTTTGTTTTTATTGGGTTGCTAAGCAGATAGTGCATGTGAATCCATAGAAACAACAAGTAGGAGTGGCTACTTAGGAGGAGGTGGAGGTAGTGGCAAAGATATAGTAGGCCAACCATGATGATGGGGTTGAGGATCATGAACTATTTCATTCCATCCATCATTGTCTGGAATCTCAATATACAAAGGAACATGTGGGTGTACAGGAATATCAATTATGTTGGGATGAGGTTGTAATGGAGTTCTGACAGGTGGTGGAGGGGGGTTAAAATATCCTTGGCATGTAATATTAAGAAGACCAGTTTGCATGAGTTGATTAAAATCCTTTAATTCTACATCAAAATGAACATACATTCTAAGTCTCTTATTTTTGTCTCTCTTCCATCTAACTTTTTGTCCTCTGTTCCAATTTCCTCCATTTCCCCTATTATCTTTGTTAGATTTGTTGCTACCTGACTGAAAATTCTCATCTATTAACATAGAGATTAGATTAGAGAATGCATACAACATCAAGACATCAAATACAATTTTGCATTTAACATAATTTTTAGAAGTGGCCCCAACTCGATTAGCAATCAAGCATGCAATCAACCAAAGTTAAATGAGAAGAGTAACTCAAAATAAAACTATTTTCTTTGTTTTCAAACATTTCCATATCTGATAGCTCTTACAACTGATATTCAAGAACATGGCGATTTTAATGAAATTTGGAAGATGAAGGGTTTTGTAATGGATGGAAAGTGAAAGGAAATGATAAGGAAAGAGTGATATATGTTAAAAAAAAACATATTAGTCATGAACCTTCATCCAATATCTCAATATTTATGCCCAATGCTAATCAATAATCATATCACATATGTCATTCCAAATATCATTGATAGCTAGCTTATCCATCATTCATGCTTTTAAAAAGAAATCTTTGAATTTTCTTATGTATTAGGTAAACAAACATGAATTTAAAATGAAACATCATATTGGGAATTTAGGAACAATTTATGTAAAGTGGAATTATGAAGGGATTGGACCTGAAAACAAATAAGCAATCAACCATTTTCTAAAACTTATGACCTTCCAATATTCATTATCTCTTGTCATCCTAGAATTGTTTTTGGGTGTTTAATAAAATTTTGTATAAGGTCTCATGATTAAATTATTATTAAAAAAACAATCATTTGATAATGTATCATTTCCAAATATGCTCTTAACCATAGTCAAAACAGTCAAAACATATCTTTCTTGTCAAACTATTTATGTCAAATTGCTAGCAACTTTCTTCTTTAACATAAAATCATTTTTATTTCATACAACATGGGGAGAAGAGATGAAGTTTAAATGAAATATGTTTTTGGGAATTCAGGAATGATGTATGAAAAATGAAATCATGAGGGATTTGATCATGTGCACATGATATAAAACATCTCTTATTCCTTTATGACCTGTAATCTTGACTTTCTTATTTCAATCGATCCTTAAAATCAACATACCCAGAAATCAGTAACCAACTGTGTTTAAAACTTTGATAACTTATTCCAAACCAGTTTTGCATTGAATAGGTAGTATAATATTCAACACAAGAATTTTCCCCATTATGACGTTGATCAGTGATCATAGAAGCTAGCAACAAAAGATTAATGATAAATCTAATACTCCTTCACAAACAATTGTTTTTAAATATTTGGAGACCCAAAACCAATGTAGTATAATCAACCAGGTCATTTCCATATTAGGGCTTCATACTTTCAACGACTCTTGTAAAATGATAACACATGGATCAAACATAATATTCATTTCAACCATATCCATTATTCAAAACCTGATGCATGGACTTTGTAATATCTGTGTAAATATTTTGTTCTTTTCTCATCAAATATTTTCAAGAAACAACCATAAAAAACAACCATATATTTATATATTGCAAAATCAATGAGGATTCGAAATCAGGTAACGATATCATCGATATAACTCCATTGGCATGTACAAGCATTGACCAATAATCATAAAATCATAGTTTTAAGTTTCCAGGTCATGCACAAAGTATCACATTAGCTTTAGATTCAAACTTTTATGTGTAGAGGTATCAGGCTAGGTTAGTATGCAAAAACCCCATAAAACTTCGAATTGATATGAAAAATTTAGTTTCATGCACGAGAATTTCAATATTTAGGGTTTGATAATACAATGACATCACCAATTGACTCTTCCAACTTAGGGTCGGGGCCCATGATAGGGTTTATTATTAGAACAAATACACAGTAGGATAGCACCCACAAATTCCTTGCAATGCCACTCCTTCAACATGCAGGATGGAACGATGGGTATTAAACTGTAGAATAATATTTTAAGGATGTGGGTTTGAAACTCATAAAGGAGGAATGAAAATAAGCATGGAAGTAAAACAACCTTCAAATATTTCTTTCATTTTTGTTTGAGACCACAAACATTGACGAATGGAAAAGGATGTTGAAAGTTTCAGGTGAATTTGTTTAAAAATGGAGACAATACTGTATAAAACCAAGACTTGAGTTATTTACACTGAGTTCACACAATTTAATATTAGAATACTATATTTAGAAATAATGGTTTATGAAATAACAATTCTGAAGCAACACAGAGCAATGAAATATCCTTCAGAAGTATCCCAAACCAGTTTGAGAGGAAAAAGAAGAAAAAGCACAATCAAATAACCAGTCAATCAAAACCATTTAAAAAATTATTGTTGAAAAAATAGCATACATTCAATGGATAATGAGATAGAGTATCATACCTCTTCCAATGCTTCCAATTCCTTTTCTAAATCAATGATACATCTACCAAAATGCTAAATCCGATCTCTTTTACCAGACTGATTCTATGAATGAAATGGAAAAACAAATAACGAGGGTGGTATAACTCAAAGTGGAGCGTTAATGCTTCCACTTTAGCACATTGAATTCATGGCAGTGTCACGTCATCCAAAATCAACAACCACAACAATCTTTTAATCCACATCAAATTCCACTTTCCACAATCCACAAATCACATGCTATAAACTTTTCCAAATATTTAGACAATCACATGACACATAACCACGCCAATAACCACATTAATTATCAACTTGAATGATGGCCTAAAGATTCACATTGTGAATTTTCATTTCAACCTCTATTAAACCCACATTCAAAATGAATCGACGATGTAATGAGTACATATATTCTGGTTTGGGTGTCAAAAACAAAGTTTAACGGTAGCCAACAACATATAGTATCAACGTTGAGTACATATAATACCATATGTAATATGCATTGAGAACTTCGAACCTTTTAATTGCAACAAGCCACCTTTTCTCATGTAAAACCGATACATCCGTGTAATATGTGTTTGTGATTTTAATGTCATGCTATTCAAGTTTGCACCAAAAGTTTTGCATGTAAACTATATCACACCATGATATATGTATAAAAATAAATTTGCAAGCCCTTTTAATCATATCATGTAATTTAGTACCAAACCTTTGTGACATGTACTTCTCAATATGTTGCATGCTTTTGACAAAGTATTTAACCAAATCTTTTATGACTTATGATCCTCACAACATAAGTTTCAAGAAAATAATCATCATAACATCTTATGAGTATAATGTACGCAACATAAGAGACCTTTTGAAGCTTTATGAGCACAACCGTTTTCTTTTCCTTTTGTAAATCAAACTGAAAGAAACATTATCACTATATAATGTAAATGAACCCATCATGTATTTTTCCATACATTAGTGAATCTTCTATCCCAAGAATACTTGAAAATAAACATCTTTTCTTTCTCCCCGGGGTCCCGCCTACTAGTTATGTATTTTTATCATAGACAATAAGTTTTTTTAAGTGTTCCTTGAAACTATTTGTAGGCTATGATGTTGGTGACGATTTTATGAGTCAACATGTATGAAATCCAGGGAAGATAAATAAAGCCCAAGTTGTTTCCAAATGGACTAAACAAAAAGAGAGAGAATTTCTAAATGATGAATACAAGGGCTAAGAATGGAAACTAGAGAAATAGCTCTTTCATTATGAGCTCTCGTCTCAAAACTTAGAGTAAATATTATGATGGAAAACACAAATATGTTAGTGTTCTTTGATTTCACATGGAGGATAAAACTATAAAGGAATCCACACTATTACAATAGAGATTAAATGCTTACACTCATCAAATAACTAGGAAACCATTCAATATGAGTAAGAGAAGTATCAAATACATATGATATTTACATATCAATCCATTAAAATGTAGTTAAAACTATATTCCAAAAAATTGAAATCATAGAACCATCACAAACAAACTTGTAATTGACACATGGATTTTACCCTGGAAAACCAAACAAGAAAATTGACTATGAATGGTGGCTCAATTCTCATTTTGGCAGTCTATGTTACAATGCATCTATTGGCTCTCTATGCCTCTTCCTCTCTTGGCTAGCAAAAAAACCTTTTGAGAATGAAAATAATGAAATAAATAGGGAGAGTTGGGTGTAATGGGAAGGCCAAAAATAACGACCCTTCAGTTCCCCTTCTTTGGCCTTCTCTCCTATATTTGATATCTAATTAATCCAGTTTTCCGTCTTGTTTTCATTTTGTCTTATTCAACTTTTACATTTACATTGCTTTCCATACTTTGTTTAGGGTAATCTCATGAAGGTGGGTAACATATTTGAGCCGAAAAGGTTTTCGGACAAACCTTGAACGTCAAATCAAATGGCGCACAAAATACATCCTCGACTTTCGTTCAATAAAAAACGACCGTCAATTTTTTCTCTGCCACCACAAAGTTCGGTTGAAAATATTTTTTGATTGAAAAACTAATTTTTATATAGCCGACCTTTCACTCTACTGTTACTTTATAGACATTCGAAGTGAACGTTGGAAGTTGGTCAACATTGATGTTGATGGAATTCCAGGCGTTGGCGGCTGGTGAACATTGGTGTTTTTGGAAAGCCAAACGTCGTCAAAAAATCTAGGCATAGGGAATATGAGGCCAAGCCAGGTAAATATGTTTTTGTTTGTAATTTTGTTTTTGTGTTTTAAATTTTTACTTTCTTAGAATTTTTTAATTTTGGTTGGACTCTGCACATAATCCATATGGACTTTGTCCATTTGCACGGAGTGCATATGGACTCTATGCAAATGGAAAGGGTCCATATGTCACTATGTCTTATTGGAAGAGTCCATATGGACTCTGTCCATTTTCATAGAGTGCCATATGGATTATGTCCATTAGGACAGATTCCATATGGAACTTTATGCTAATAGACATAGTCATATGGACACTGTGCGCAGAGTCCATATGGACTCTGTGCCATTCACACAGAGTTCCCAACATCTGGAATATTTTCAGTGAAATGCCCAACTTCTGCAAGATTTTTATCTGTATCATTTAACTTCACATATTTTTTATTTCCATGAGATTTTTTTTGAAATACACAAATGATTTGTTATATTAATTTTCCTTTGATAATGAATATTTTTTCTGTCATTCAAAGTGAACGTTGGCATTGTTGGAAATCCAGGCATTGGAAAAAAATCTAGGCGTAGGGCGTAGGCGACCAAGCCAGGTAAATGGATTTCTGATATATATATATATATATATATATATATATATATTAATTTTGAGAGCGATTTTTAATTTTGGTTGGCCTCTATGCGAATGGACAGAGTCCATATGGATGCTCTGCCATTTGCACATAGTGCCCAATGTCTGCAAGCCTTTTATCTATCTCATTTAACTTCACATATTTTTTTATTTCCATGAGATTTATTTTGAAATATATAAATGATTTATTGTATTAAGTTTTTCTTTTATAAAGAATATTTTTTCTTGATAAGCAAGTTTACAGAATAAATTATTATTTTAAATAGTAAATTATGTACATTATAATGTTGCAGTTCTTCACATAGAATCATTTTATTATTGAAAAGATACATTCACTCAATCAAAAAAATTACATATAGTTTATTAATATTATAAAACATATAAAAATTAAATCAAATAATAATTTAATATACATTATTCTTTCTATTAAGATTGCAGTAAAAAAGAAGTATGCTCATTAACTATTTCATATTAGTTTGCAAATATGTATTAAAAGTATTTTCATAATTAGATTTCAGTAGTTGGTTGGATGGCTAGACTATTTTGCATTTCATTGTAATAGTTGCAATTTCTTTTAAAATGTTACTAAATTAGAATGTTATTCTTTGTTATTTGTCTTGAAGTTTGGTCATTTAAGATAACTTTGCATTTATTTTGTTGTTTATCCTTAGCACCCATTGCAATATCATCACTAAAGTGATTGCTTTTGTTGTCTATGCCTTGTGTACTTTCAAGTTCTAACTTGTTAGAATGACCAGTTATTTTTAAACACTCACAAAAAATCCATATGTCTATTATTATAATGTAAATTTAACACTTTAATTGATTTTCAACCAACAACATCATAAAGATTCATTATGATTCTCTAGATAGTGTTGCTTTCCTTCAATTTTATTGTCAAAACTCAATCTCAATCTTCATATTTTCCAATTCAATGTAGCCTTGACTGGCATACACCATCACCAAAACCAAATTCAAACACAGTTAACAACTTGGAAGTGTTGGAAGATTTCTTTTTGTCATTGATATCAACCCTAGTCATTGGTTGTAGTCATTGATGTCAACCCTAGCCATTGGATTTTGGACCCAACAATTGATCGAAGTAGATAGATATGAAGGAAATTACACATGCAGGTACAACACCTATGGATGGATAGTATAAGTCATGTCATTTCCGGTGGTATGTGGCACGTCACGTGGATCCTCACGATTGAGGAGAAATGATTTTTTGAAGATGACAATGTGAATTGAAGCATACAGTACATGTCGACCCTAATGTTAAAAGGAAGTGACATAAAGAGTATAAATACATCTCATTATACATTGATTTTTTAACACACACAAGTTTTTTAATGAACAAGGAGATATAAGTCAAATTTTAGAGGAAATCTGAAGTAAAGAAGGCCAAATTTCAAGGGAGGATGAAGTCTTTTGGTGATGTGTTCTAAGGTATGTTATTTATAGGTCATCTTACCATTTTCTCTATAAATTTGTTTCTAGAACGATTCAGATGGTGAAATTTGTATGATATTGAGAAGACATATCTAGGTACCTGTGGTAAATATTCCATCTCTTTATTTGCTATAATTTTGGAGATACACTATGTGGAAGATAGGGTTTTTGACTAGTCCTGAAGCTAGTCATAAACAGGCGTTCTGGGTAAAATAGTCATACCGTCTTCATAGAGAATCCAAATGAAGTGAGACAAATTGAATTGGAAAGAGTATGGGATTTAGTTTCATGTGTACAAATTTTAGAATCTTATGTTAAATATTAAGCGTGGGGCATGTTGTACAAGTTCGCTCTCCTGAATAAACCAAAATTGAATAAGGTCTACCATTTTCTCTATAACTCCTTTTCTGGGAGGATTCAAGGAGTGAAACTTGGAGGAGCTTCAGAGAATACATTGAGTAATATTATCTATAGGATCAGATTATTCCAAGAAGTGAAGAATTGCAGAAGTTGAAGAAGTCTCAGGAAGCATTATCAGGTTCTATGTGATGGTTGGTTGATGGTGATAATTTAATGTAAAGTTGTATTATCTCTCATATATTCTTGGGTGGAAGGAGGGGGCAAGGATGGAGAGGTAAACCCTCTCTTGATATTGGAGGATTGTATATTGTTTTTGGAGGTTTATCCCTCCCTTTATATTTGGAAGTTGTAGCCACCTTTGGAAGTCATTACTTCCCTTGAACAATAACTATTGATTATTTCTCATATATTGTGCATGTTGTATTGTGGTGTATTGGTGTAACTCTTCTACTATTGTTCATTTCTCATTGGATATAATAGAATATATAATCTAGTTGAAGTACAAGTTGATTTTTTTTTAAATTGTACTTGATATTGATTCACCCCCCTCTCAGTATCATCAGGAAGCACATGCAGAATTAAAAGACATAAGCACACACAAGGAAGACTCAATATGCAAATTTATATCTATAGTTTAGATGCATATGCATATTTAAGATATTCTAAGAGTTTGTGTTATTTATATATATGCATCTTTATCTTTCTATTTATTCATAAAGATAACATCATCTTATATTATGTTCATGAAAATATGAAAGTATTGGGTCTCAAATATGCTTATGTACTATGCACAGAGTCCATATTTGGCACTCTGTGTGAGTAGAAATAGTCCATATGGACTTTGTGCCATTCAAATAGAGTGTCATGTGGACTATGTCCATTAACACAAAGTCCATATGGCACTCTGCACAGAGTTTATGCTATTTATATACATAGTTTAGATACATAAATTATAGTAAAATTACTTTTAACAATTTCATGTTTTTATTTATATTTACAAAATGTTGAAATGCTATATATATATATATATATATATGTATCCATAAATATAACATCATCTTCTATTTGTGTTCATGAAAATACAAACTTGGGAATGTCCATCGTTGTTGGCACAGGGGCAGGCCCAGGGGTTAACGCTACAATAGCCCACCAATAAAACCCTAACTACCAGCCCTTTCAGAAACACCTGCGAAGCAGATGAAGTCTCACCCGAGGTAGAGGTAGGGGTGGTTACAGGACTCAGATGTATGCAACCTTAACCGGGACACAAATATGTGATTCTAACACTTGACAGAGCACTCAACAATTAACATTCATCTATATCCAGTCTTAGTTATAACGCGGTTAAACCCTAGTTACAAAGTATCATAGTATTCATTCAGATCTAAGGTATTTAAGCACTAAACATATCCACATAGGTCATATCCATACTATTAAGCACATAGCATTAACATATCTATCTACCATTCATCTATATTGAAGCACTAAGAACATTAACATACAAACACATCAACACATTGCACAAAGCAGAGCAACACAACATGTACGTGGTTCACACCCACCCTGGGGCTACATCCACCAACTCTTTGTATTCTTTATTAGCTTCTTTAGTTAGTTACATGCACAGAGCCTCAAAAACCCTACCCCGCAGAGGACAGAAGATCTCCTCACCTCACTAGACCCTCCTTCCCCAAGTATATCTAAGCACACAACCTTCCACGGTCTCTTAAAATGACTTCCACTTAGCTTTGTAAGTCTCACACAGTATGCACAGAGCTTTTACAGTCCTATGATCACATAGATCAAACTTCAACACTTAGCACTACTTTCCACTTACTCCTCATTACATCACCTAGTCTTCTATATATATTACAAAATCAGGCCTAAACATGGGTAAACCCATGGGCCGACATCCCATACCCATTAAATAATCCTAAATCCCAAAAAGGTCCCTAAAAGGGGCCAAGATCCCACGTTCTCCACTTCGTCTTGCGCTCCATCTTCGACAGCCTGTCAAAGTCCCAAAAATAGGTCAAACATGACCAAGGATCCTCAAAACTTGGTCAAGGGCCAACAAGCCCCCAACACTCAACTGTGACTCATCTCAAGTCACTCTGATTTGAATAGTTTTGCTTCAAAAGCCTCGATCTTAGCTCGAGCTACTTCAACTTGTTGTTGTGCCACGACCTCCTATTCAGTGAACTCTTGTATGACTGCTTCGTTGACAGGTCCTTCTAGGCATTTTTCTATTACAGTGACTACTTACTCTAGTTATTTTCCTCGGATTTCGATCTATGTGAATATTTGGTAAGCCTTATCTTGTACAAGTTGGAGCCTCTGAGTCACTTCCATGACTTTTCTTTGGATAGTGTGGACCTGCTGCTAGGTAGTGTGCTTCTCCTGGGATCGCTTCATTCTTTCCACAGCTGGCAGGGGCTTCAACTGCACCTGTATTGTCTCTGCTTGATACTTTTCCTCTTGGAGCTGCGACTCCAGTGCCTTCAATTCTGGATTCTCAGTGAGTTTCTCATAGGTCTGGGCACCGCGATCAATGATTTTCTTACATTCCATGGCGAGGGATTTGATTTGCTCAACTGTGCTTCGAGCAGTTGCTTCTCTTTGATCCCTCACATCTTGCGGGGTGTTGGGTACTGTGCGGAGATCTAAGTCTACTATTCATTGTTGTAGTTGTTGGATAGCTTCTGCAAGTTGTTCTACTTGATGCGTGATTTGGTATTATGTTGGTGTCTCTAAGCCTTTCATAGAGCGGAGTGCTTTGTTGATTGCTTCCTTCACTTCGAGTTGCTCTGCGAGAAACTACTCTTTTTCTTATTGCATCTGTACTTTCTCTTCTTCAAACTTTTCCTGGAGAGCAACCTTCTCCTGTTTTTCAACTCTGCGTTATTCTACGATTACGCCTTGCACTTGCTTCAAGGCCTGGGTGTCTTGTTCTATTTCTTCTTGAGCGCAACGAAGGCTATCTTCTACCGCATTAGCTAGTTGGTGGAGTTGGGATGGCTCATCTCCCAACTCTGGTTCTCCTGATGATAGGGGCACAATGGAGACTGTGCAACTAGAATGAAGGGCCTATTGTACCCCTCAGAGTTCGACCTCAATTCTATCATACATTTCCTCCTGCTTGGCTTCTTGTTTCTCTGTGATTTCCAGCGAAGCATCATTTAGAGTTGCAATGATGAAGTCAAAGTCATCAGCAGTAAGCACAGTCTTCATCTTGGTCACGGTGGCTTTAGATTTCTTTCGGGAAGAAGGTTTTGGGGGAGAAAACTTCCTCTTCTTTAGGGGATCAACCTCGTCTCTGGGCAGTGTTACTTCCCCTTTCTTCTGTTCATCTCCCTTGTCGTTTATCTCTTCTACTTCATCATCACCCCCTCGATCAAGTGATATTGAAGCAGTCTTTCCTAAGGCTCTGCTTAAATCTTGGATCTCTTCGGTCTTCTTCATTTTGTTGGGCCCGGGTATATCATGTTCTTTATGCATGGTCTCTGGGCTGTCAAGGTCAGACATCTCTGCAGGGTCTGCAGAAATAAGGATGTCTGCAGACCCGTCCTTAGTGATCTCCTCCAGGTCTTCTTCCATGAGTTTGTAGTATGATTGAAGTTGCTCCTTATGTTGATCGACTCACGTTGTAATGTAGATGAAGTGTCGATCTGAGCAGAACTTCATCAGGGGTCAGAACCTCTATAGGGTGTTCAGGGTCATGCGAGGTTTATCTTTGATGGCTCTCTTCAACTGAAGGTAATATGTATGAAAAACAACGTTCGACTTCCACTGTTTGTTCATATCACTCGATTACCAGAGTGTGGTGAACTTCGCAGCAAGCGGCTCGAACGGTTCAATATCTGGAAAGGTCACACCTTCCAGCATCTCCTAGGCAATAGAGGTGATGAGGATCAGGAGCCAGCTAAAGTGAAACTCATAGCCCTGATCTTGTGCTTCGGGATAGTCTAGTTCTAGCTGATTAACTAGGTACTTCACCCAGTTCATCTGTAGACCTTCCACGCACTTCACTGTGAGGTCAACGACAAAGCCTGTGACCTACATAGGTTTGTTCTTCCTTACTAACTTTCTGAATATTAGCTGGCAGGCTAGGCACACTATGTTATTTTGGATGAAGGCTACCTTGTAGCATCGCATCCCCTTTTCAACATCGCCATATGTATCTTTGATCTTTTGAGCTAGCGCGCGATCTACGACTTTTCCTGGATATAACTCCTATGGGTTGGGTCCTCGCATACTTAATCTGGTGATCCTATGGATCAACGTTGGATCGACTGTAATACGACGGTCTAGCCATAAGTAACCACCATGGTAACATGAAAGTAATAGCTTGACACAGGCGTTCACTTCCTGGTGCCTTCTGAATTGTGGTATTTTCATTACATTTAACAGGGTGGACTGTGCAAGGTACATCGTCCAAAGTTGGGGGATTATATTCGAATTCTTCCCCTTCGTCCTGGTCAAGTATTTATACAGGGAGATAATGTTATATTTCTTGCGATCTTCGAGGTTGAAGTCATTGAACTTCAACGTTGTGATCTTGTCCTGCTGTGCGCAAACTACATGCATCCCCTTCGGGAGGTACGCTGTAACCATGGAGTACTCAAAATCTCTTGGCATGTTATCTCAACTCACCACGCCAGCTAGAGGCAAGATGTAATCGAGCAATATGGTCGGGATCAACATCACATTTGCTAGGTCATCTCTGTGTTTGGTTCTCTTCTTCGCTAATGGTCGGGATGATCCAGCTCCGCAAGTAGTCGACGGATAGGCTTTCACTCCTCTCGTCGATGATGTTGGATTACTTACAGACATTTCTCTTTCATACATTACTCTTTCAGTCATTAGGTCAATGAGAACTTCTTCAGAAATTTTATCTGTAGCGCTAAGCTCATCCGACATGCACACTCATGGTTGAATATCTTGGGTTTGAAAAGTAACTAGTCAATGCAACAGGATGGATGGCAAGAGCGTGATGATCACTATGTGAAATCAACTAATCTACAGGCTCAAATACACGGTTAGCAAAAGTGTTCTCGTGGTGTGGCACGACGGGATAAATAAATAGATTTGAAACAAATCTCTTGCAACGGGAGAGAAACCTTCATTAACTCAGTTTTATCCATTATGGTGTGGTCCCAACGGTCTGGTGGCGAACGTTCTGATCATAAATTCCTTTCTACCCATTTGGGTCGTTGGTATAATGGTTATATTGCTCCCAACGGCTATATGGCATCACCATGGAGAAGTTCCATGTGACGTTCTGATATCCTAGCGAAGTTCCAATTTTGCGAATTTTCCTTCTGCGAAGGTCCCTCTAGAACTTTCTGTAACTTTTCGGTCTTAACTCTCTTCTTACTTAATTTTTGGGCCTTCTTTCCAGTGAGATTCGTCTCAGTATTCCTTTTTCCATTATGATTCTTATCTTCTTTTGGCAGAGTAACTTCGCGTTATTGAGATGATTTCCTAGAAATAAAGGGTAATACTTCATCTGTATCTGGAATAGGTACTTCAATCTTCTGCGGGTCTTCTAGTGTTCTTCCCACTTCGACATCCAAGTCTCTGGTTTTAAATAGCTTCGCTTCGTTCTGTTATTTTTCAATCAAGTGTGTGCTTCTCCTAGTCATGAAATCTTTTAACTCTTGCGTCTTCTGCTCTAAGATTTCTTCTTCTTTCCTTCTAACATGATCTCCTTCAATCCAAGGTTTTCCTAGTAATGTAGAAAATGGAGCGTTGTTCTCAATAAATTTAACAACTTCAAATTCTTCCTTCTTCAAAGTTCCATGAGAAATAATAGATATCTGGGTAATTCTTCCACATAGGGTTATCATTTTTCCTCTGAATAATCATACTTCTCCCAATGAAGGAATCATAGCAGGATTTCCTAGAACTTCCCAAGTTCTTTCTATCATAATATTCACCCGTGTTTCCTCATCCAAAACACAGTCAATGTCAAAGTCTCCTATTCTTACTTCAATGTATTATTTTTCTTTGAAGATCTATGATAAGTTGATTTGTCGGTGGTCATTGAGGGTTTCTTTCATTTGTAGCAACACTTTTTTTTATTCTTTCTGGGGTCCTTTCATAATCTCAGTTTATTGACCTTTCGCATGGTCTCCTTGTCTCATATTCATCCTTTCAAGCTTGGCAATCATTCTAGGGAAATCCAATACTTCATGGTCCATATCTTTGCAACAGAGGCAACTAGGTCTTCTTTCAGGGCATTCCTTGGAAAGATGTCCTGGTTTTCTACAACTGTAACAAAGAGTTAATCCTCTCTTTCTCTTAAATTATCCCCAACCTTTCATGTACTACGCACTAGGATCATGGTAGATAACCTGCAAAAAAATATTTCTAAGATCCTGCATCCATTTGTTAGTCCAAACATTCTCTCCATGCATAGGTATAACATATCTTTCACTAATCTTATTAGATCTATTCATATCAAATATTCTTTCATCTATGAGTGGCCTAGTTTTCAAGCTAGGACGGATCTTATCAAACATACCTAGATCCATAATTTAGAAACACACATTTCCACTAATCTTATCTTCAACAGAGCACGAAGCTTCCAGATCTAAATCTTTTCACTATTCTTACCTTTATCAGAGCACAGAGCTTGCAGATCTTACCTCTTTTCTTCAAATCTGACCCTTCTTAGCACAGAGCTTCACAGATCAAGTAGAATACTATGCACTAGAGCGATAGATCTATGCACAGATATTTCACAATTTCAGGTCATATCTTCACACAAAGCTTCTTTTTCCTCAATTCCCAACAATAATAGTTTCAAGTCCTGACAATGGAACCATTTGATGGCATAGGGGCAGACCCAGGGTTCAATGCTACAATAGAACACCAACAAAACCCTAACTACCAACCCTTTCGGCAACACCTGTGAAGCAGATGAAGTCTCACCCGAGGAAAAGGTAGGGGTGGTTGTAGGACTCATATGTCTATAGCCTTAGTTGGGACACAAATATGTGATCCTAACACTTGATAGAGCACTCAACAATTAACATTCATCTATATCTAGTCTTAGTTACAACGCAGTTAAACCCTAGTTACAGAGTATCATAGTATTCATTCAGATCTAAGGTATTTAAGCACTAAGCTTATCCACATAGGTCACATCCATACTATTAAGCACATATCATTAACATATCTATCTACCATTCATCTATATTGAAGCACTAAGTACATTAACATACAAACACATCAACACATCGCACAAAGAAGAGCAACACAACATGTACATGGTTCAACCCCACCCTGGGGCTACGCCCACCAACTCTATGTCTTCTTTATTAGCTTCTTCAGTCAATTACATGCATAAAGCCTCAAAAACCCTACCCTGCAGAGGACAGGAGATCTGCGCACCTCTCTAGAACCTCCTTCCCCGAGTAGATCTAAGCACATAACCTTCCACGGTCTCTTATAATGACTTTCACTTAGCTCTGCAAGTCTCACATAGTATGCACAAGAAGACTAGGTGATGTAATGAGGAGTAAGTGGCAAGTAGTGTTAAGTGCTGAAGTTCGGCCGACATCCCATACCCATTACATAATCTTGAATCCCAAAAAGGGCCCTAAAAGGGGCCGAGATCCCGCAATCTCTGCTTCATCTTGTGCTCTGCCTTCGACATCCTGTCGAAGTCCCAAAAATAGTTCAAACATGACCAAGGATCCTCACAACTTGGTCCAGGGCCAACAATCACTATCATCTTTAAAAAAATAATATACATTGTCATTTTCACTTTAGTAGGCTTGACTGCCATCTTTAGAATTTTGGACTCCAAGTTCCAGGAAATTTGATAGAATTATTGTTTAAATGTTAGTAATTTCACTATTTCTACCAAAAAATGTAGGGATGAGTTTTAACTTAGCATTTTAATCTTATCTGACAATTTTATAAATTTAAAAGTTGTCTTGAAATGGAATTCATGGCTGATATAATCATTGTTGCATTGATTATGTTTCGACTCTTTCTCCATATTCAGATTCTTGTACATGGACAGATTAAGAACAACGAATCAGACCAAACCAGGTCTTAACATCGGTGCAAATGATATTGTTCTATGAGATATTGGAGAATGATTGTTGACTATGTGCAGAGTCCATAACATGGACTATGTGCAGAGTCCATCTAGATTCCATGAAGAGTTCATATGGACTATGTGCCATTTGCACAGAGTGCCATATGGTCTATGTCCAATTGAAAACACTCTTGGAACTATATTAGAAAACACTCCTGGAACTATTTCTTTAAAAATTCATTAAACATAATAAAGAAAAAATATAAAAAATTATCTAGATGGATAAGATTAGAAAAACTCTAAGAAACTTTTGTCACCCATAAGAAACTTGGAAAATCCTAAAGACCTTGAAATCTTTTCAAGTTATTATCTTATATGATAAATCTTGAAGTGCATTCCTTTGTGGTTCTAGAAACTTCTCTTTACTCCTTTCTAAACTAGTGGATGCTCTTCTATGTCCATGCAAAGTCCAAGAGGCTTTGGATTACTAAAAATATGTAAAAAATCTTCCAAGAGCACTAGAACAAACCTTCCTATGGTATTCCTTGTCATGATCAATTTTTCTTGTGCAAACATTGTTTCACTATACTTAGACCTTCCTACCCTGGTTGTCATGGTACTCTATTAAAATTTAGTCTTCTCCCCTAATTAGATTTCTCGGTTGTGATTCCATTTAATCCTTATCAAACCCTTGACTAATTGTTACACACACACATATATCAATTCAATATTACAATGGAAATAAACATTCATGCACAACAACTTTCCCAAATCACTACGACAAATATTTAACAACATGCATGTTTTACACAATGATTTTGATCCAATTATACAATTAATCATTCAAACACACAATTCTCAAATTATTATCTTGTTACATAGAAGAAAATATCAAAGTACTTATAAAATTCTTCTACATATATATAATTATAATTCCTTCTAGTTATGTCATCTTTTTTATACTCATAATGCTAATTCCATACATTTTGCATGGTTTCCTCTTAATTTACAAAATAGAGGCTAAATTATGGACTATACAACATGAGTTTATGGATGACACAACCTTATAAATCTACACATAATTCCTAGATGAAAAATTATATGACTTGAATATGTCCTTTTTCTCCCTTCTAATGCAAAATATTATTGGCCCCACATTCATTGGGTTTTTGGCTTCACTTTGAGCATATTGAGCATATTAGTTAGTTGCTAATATATGCATATGCCTTTAAGTTATCTCATTCAAGCCACCCAATACTTATGAGAACACAACCACACATTTAGATGTTAGTTTCTTCAATATATGCCTATGCTTTCAAGTTTTTAAAAATATATTAAGTATTTTTTTGTTTACTTGTTGTTTTCTTTGATTTATACTTTTATGCCTTGAAGTTACATTATAACTTATGTTTTTGTTTATTTGTTGTTTTCTTCAATATAAGCTTATGCCTTGAAGTTTTTCTTTTGTTTAGGCCACCTGATACTTGTGAGAATAAACTCACAAATGTATTTGTAACTTTATTTAATATATGCTTATGCCTTGAACTTGTTTATACCTTATGTTTTCATTTTCTTGGAATTTGAAAGGATGGATTGAGGTGAGTCGTTGGGACAAAAGTCTCCAAATACTCCTCACAAACACTCAAGGCTATCCAATGAAGGAATAATAGGTACCCCTATTTTGATAGAGACACCTAGGTCATTAGAGACCCTTATTTCAGCAAGGTACCATAGTCAAGTAAGGGTAGCTAGTGACATAAGGCAGTCTAGTGGAAGGAGGAGATTATCGGATGAAGTAGTCAATAGAGAAGCAGGATAGAGTGTTCGAGATACATTTGGTTATTCAACCCATTTAAATAGGTTTAACATAAATACCCCCACTACAGATAATGTAGAGATCCCATCACATCAACAACATATGGTAAATTTCTTCTATTTTTGTATTTTTTTTGTGTCTATTTTTTATATCTTTTTTATGTGTTTTTGTTCAATGTTGTGAATATTTTCAATTGTTTCTTTGTGTATAGGATCATTTTTATCAGGGAAGTGATAGTGAAAGAGAGAGTGAAAATCAGACATAGTCCAATGCTCATGTAAAGGGTGAAGGTGGATCAACGAAACATTATCAAGAAAATGAAGATTACACCCCTACAACCACCTATCCCTCCAATGTTGGTGAAGAGATTCCTTGGGAAGAAAATGTTGAAGAATTGATGCTCCAATGATGCACATCCCATCATGTTAATCTCTAGAATGATCTTAGGCATATGGCTCTCTCTGCAGCGAGCAAAAAAATCTTGGAGATGGTTTTGCATTCTTTGAAAAACTTTATTAATGTATATCGAAACCTTGGGCCAACGTCTGATACCTTCATATATTTTATGAGGAGACGGAAGTGAGAGGTGATAGGCCCTGATAAATGGGAAGTAGTATAGAACAGAGTTACAAAAGAGGAGGCAATTTGAATGTTTAATTTTAAGGAAGCTACAAAGTGACCAATGTTGAAGGTGCAGTATTTCAAGAACCCAAAAATTGCAGGACATATTTATAATAGATTATGATGCAGGAGAATATTTCCACCTCGATAGATGCACCAACAAATCAACACATCAGCATGCATATGAAGATAAGGAGAGGCACCGACCCTCTCATTTCCAGAATTTGAAACATTAAATTGTGTAAATTTATGTGTAAGGTTGATAAACATCCAAAGCCATGCCTTTGGAAAGGTGTGGATGGGTTCATCTAAATGATAGACTGTAATAAGTTCTAGATATTATATAGGTATGGATATGCGTTCTTTGTAATGAGTCATAGGATAAGGTGTCTTAACTTAGATGGTGATAGCGTTTAGGTGATGGATAGGATAAGCTCAAAGAGACTTCTTGTAAAAAGAAAGAGAGAGTTAGAAAATGAGAGGTTAGAATAGAAATAGAGTAGAAAGAGGAAGAAAACAACTGAGACTCTATGATAGTCCAGTCTTGTACACAGTTGTAAACAAACATTGATCTTAATACAAAGAAAAGCAGTTTTTCCTACATATGATGTCTATTTATGTTATATGTGTTCTTTGAATGGTACCTGTATGTCAACATATGTTGTAGATGTATATGATAACTTTCAATTGTAGTATTAAGATAGACTTATTAAAGCTTTGAGAGTTGTTGAGTTATTTATGGGTTCTTTAGGCTGTGCAAGGAGTGCACAATAGAGTCTTGAAACTCTATGAGCTGGTGCAAAGAGTGCACATCTGAATTCTAGTTTGAGTTCAGGAAGAACGTGCTAGGAGGGCACACCAGAAGAATTATAAAATCAAGAAAGGAGCCTCCAGGTTGTTGAATACATTGGAGGAAAGACTGTGCAAAGGAAGGCATAGAGGGAGACATAACTACTGAAGGTTTTGTAGAGCTCTATTAGGTGGGCATCGAACAAGTGCAAGGAGTGCACAAGGGGACTCTGTTTCGAGTTCAGAGGGAAGAGAAGTGTCAAGGAGAAGACACTCACAGAGTTACTGAATACTTTGTAAGCTCAGCAAGGAGTGTTGGGGCATAAGTTGCCAAGAGGGCACTTATGTCCCTTTGAGGAGAGGAAGAGACAGAGACCTTTGAGGTTCGAGTGGTTGAATCTCAGGGAGGAAGTAGAGTCGTTGAACACTCTAAAGGAAGACCTATGCAAGGAGTGCACTTGGACAACACTCAGATGAAGTGTTGAAGGATAGCCATTTGAAGGCCAGTCAAAGCACAAGGAGTGTGTGCAAAGAGAACTTGTTTTAAGTTCCAAATCTGAAGAATTTGAGCGTAGAACGTGCCAGAAGAGCACCAGAAAGTATTTTGGGAAGACACAGAAGGGTCGAATCCATTAGGGACTGAGCAAGTTGAAATCTCAGGGAGAAGCAGTGCAATTTTGCACGCAGAACGCAAGTGAGCGCCAAGGCCAAGGTTTGATTTCATTGCCAAAGATCAGGAGAGACAACGTCTTAAAAATGAAAATGAGACCCAAGTAGTCAGACTCATAGAGAAATCAAAGGTCAAGGCCTTTGAAAACATTTGAATTCTTCCAATTCATGAGAAGCTGCAAGCTCAGGAGGAGGAGCGAAAATAGTCATCATATCAGTTGCAGAGGAAGAGATCTGGAGCGTTGAATCTCGTGTCCAGACACCCAGAAGAGCATGCAAGAGGAGAAAAGATCTCAGCCATCATATTTGAGTGCATGGACCAATATATGTTGGATCTAGAGGAATCTGCACAAGGTTTAACCCTTTGGAGTTGCATAGGAGAGTGGGCTTTGCGAAGTCACGAAATCCTGAAATCATCGAAACCATCCATCGAAATAGGGCATGTGGCAAGAGATCAACATTTCATTGACTCACTGAGTGGAAATGTCAAAGGGAAAAGTTGTGAGGATTTGCGAAGTGAAAAATTGCGAAAGGATCACAGTCGTTGATCGAAGAGAGAGCGTGGACCGTTGATTTTCCAGGGAGATATCGGGAGTTTGGATACGTGAAAAGGATATTAGGATTATTGAATTGCGATGATTATGGACCATTGATATGGAAAGTGGAACTCACAAGTTAGGGTTTCAGAAGGATGAGCAAGCGGACTTCGCGAAACGCAAAATTGCGAAGCGCTCGGAAGGTTTGGTCCCAGGTCATAGCGAGGGGTCATATGGATGGAGGATAAGGGAGGAGCTAGCATGCGCTAGGATCTTATTGGGATTTTGGAGGTCAGGAGAGTCAGGGTGACTCACATGCAAAGACATGATATTAAAAATTGCAAAACGCCTTTTGGTTAGGCACGTGGTCACAACCAGTGGGAACAAGGAGGAGGCTTGCGCCTAGTGCTTGTCTATGCGGGTGGAGTCTTCATAAAAAGACCCATGGATTGTTTCTTATAGGTTCCAACAGAGAATCAAAGACTGTTTCATTTTATTATTGAGAATATCCTTGACCGGGAGGTCAGCAGACCCTGCTGAGGTAGGGGGCTGCATCAAGTGGTATCAGAACTTAATTTCGTCTGTAGATTTCAGGTAAAAGAGAAGAGGGAGATAGAGTATTGATGCTCTGTGTATGATTTCTTGCAAGGTGTACAGTAAATGGTAGAAATCCATATGAGTTGAAAAATAAAGGGTGAAGATGGCTACTGAAGGCCATAGGGGTGGTCAAGAAAAGAACCATCAACAAAAAACCAAAGTTGAGATAGATAAAGAACTCATAGAAATAAGAGAAAATATCGAGAGGCTAGCATTAAAGATGCAGCAGGATGCAAAGGTACACTGGACATATGAATGGACTTTGAAGAGGAAAGTAGAATGGCATGTCCAAAACTTGATGGCCAGAAGGCAACAACAAATGTTGAGAAAGTGGTTGAGGCACTGAAAACCTCGGTAACACATGAGGGAAAGTGATTTACACCTGTGAACCAAAAGTTATAAAAATCCTCAGTGATGATGAGGAGGAGAGATTAGATAAGGATCTCATAAACTGTCAGGTGGACAGTGATGGACTTTCAGATTTCTAGGTGGACAATGAAATAAGATCAACTGGAGATATCATAGATTGCTAGGAGAGCAGAAGAGAAAGCTCATATTTTCAGGTGGCAAATGATATGGGATCATTGGAGGATCTCATAGACTGCCAAGAGAGAAGGGAAGAAATACCAGATTGCCATGTGGGCAAGGGAGAGGAAATGAGACTGTATGAAAATCTCCTAAACTCAAAGGTGAGTTTAGGTCAGTAAGGAGTGCTGACATGGGAGGATCAGAGGAGGAGTATTTTGATCATTGGGGGAATTCAGATATTCCTTCCAAACAACGAAGTTGAGGCCAGAGCATGTGTTGCAGGTGCAACAACAGAAGGAAAAACAACAAGAACTGTCAAAGAAGAGGAAAAGGAGAAGATATTGAAGTCTGCCCCAGTAGAAGAAGAGGAACATTCTGAGGAATGGTTCAAAATTTTCAGCCAGGAAGCTGAACATGAGGTAATTGCAACATTGGAGTCTGCAGCAAAAGAGGAAGCATGCATCATGGATTTTACTGATCTGTGTGGAGAACTGGAAGCTCTGGAAAGAAGAGTGATAGTGCAAAGCATGCACATACAACAAGCTAAGTTGGAAATAGATGGAGGGGTATACTAGCCTGGGGATCATTTGGAATAAACTAGAACTGAATCAACACCAAGGAAGTTGGCAGAAAATAATCTGTTAAGGGAGGTGGCTGAACAATAATTCAGTGAGGAAGCTGCAGAACTAAAATCTACAACAAAATGGAAATTTAGTATTACAGGAGAAGAAGATAGCATGAGAGGTCAATATAATATGCCCTTTCATTAGCAGAAGGAGGAGATGCAGCAAAATAACTTGCATGAAGGAAGGAGTCAGCCAGCAGAGTAGCTGGACAGGGTGATTGAACAAATCAGGAGGTTGATGTTGAGATCAGCACAAGAAGCAGTTAGCAAGGAGAAGTTGAAAAAAGGAGAATATGCCATAGTAGCATGGAAGAAGAAGAAACAACAACAACAATAAGGCAGTGGAGAAAGTAGACAGCTCCAAGGAAAAGTTTGGGACCCAGGTGGATTTCAACAGAGCTAGAGAGATCATGACCAGGAGCTCATGAATTTTTCACGGTAGTGGAGTATGATGCAGGAGCATATTTCCACCTTGACAGATGCACCAACAAATCAACACATCAGCACGCATCTGAAGATAAGGAGAGGCACCGACCCTCTCATTTCCAAAATTAGAAACATTAAATTGTGTAAATTTATGTGTAAGGTTGATAAACAACCAAATCCATGCCTTTGGACAGGTGTGGATGGGTTCATCTAAATGACCAACTGTAAGTAGGTCTAGATCTGATACAAATTTGGATTTGCATTCTTTGTAATGAGTCATAGGATAAGGTTTCTTAACTTAGATGATGATAGCATTTAGGCGGTGGAGAGGATAAGCTTGAAGAGCCTTCTTGTAAAATGAAAGAGAGAGTTAGAAAAGGAGAGGTTAGAATAGCGATAGAGTAGCAAGAGGAAGAAACGAACTGAGACTTTGTGATAGTCCAGTCTTGTACACAGTTGTAAACAGACATTGATCTTAATACAAAGAAAAGCAGTTTTTTCTACATATGATGTCTATTTATGTTATCTGTGTTCTTTGAATGATATATGTATGTCAACATATGTTGTAGATGTATTTTTTAACTTTGAATTGTAGGATTAAGATAGACTTCTTAAATCTTTGAGATTTGTTGAGTTATTTCTAGATTCTTTAGGCTATGCAAGGAGTGCACAACAGATTCTTGAAACTCTGTGAGCCAGTGCAAAGAGTGAACATCTGAATTCTAGTTTGAGTTCAGGAAGAACGTGCCATGAGGGCACACCAGAAAAATTATAAACTCAAGAAAGGAGCCTCCAGGTTGCTCAATACCTTGGAGGAAAGACTGTGCAGAGGAAGGCATAAAGGGAAACAAAACTACTGAAGGTTTTGTAGAGCTCTGCCAGGTGGGCATCAAGCGAGTGCAATGAGTGCACAAGGGGAATCCATTTCGAGTTCAAAGGGAAGAGAAGTGTCAAGGAGAAGACACTCACAGAATTACTAAATACTCTATAAGCTCATCAAGGAGTTCTTGAGCATAAGTTTCCAAGAGGGAAATTATATCCCTTCGAGGAGCGGAAGGGATAGAGACCTTTGAGGTTCAAGCGGTTGAATCTCAGGGAGGAAGCAGAGTTGTTGAGCACTCTGGAGGAAGACCTATGCAAGGAGTGCACTAGGCCAACACTCATACGAAGTGTTGAAGGACAACCATCTGAAGGCCGGTCAAAGTGCAAGGAGTGCGTGTAGAGAGAACTTGTTTTAAGTTCCAAAGCTCAGGAGGTTGAGTGTAGAGCGTGCCAAGAGAGTGCCATAAAGTCTTTTGGGAAGATGCAGAAGGGCCAAGTCCCTTAGGGACTGAGCAAGATGAAAGGTCAAGGAGAATTAGTGCAATTTTGCACATAGAACACAAGTGAGCACCAGGGTCGAGGTTTGATTTCATTGCCAAATCTTAGGAAAGACAACATCTTAAAAATGCAGACGAGACCCAAGTAGCAAGACTCGCAAAGAAATCAAAGGTCGAGGCCTTTGAAAACATTTGAATTCTTCCAAGTCGGGAGAAGTTGCGAGCTCATGAGGAGGAGCAACAACAGTTGCCATATCAACTACAAAGGACGAGATCTGGAGCTTTGAATCTCACGTCCACACACCCAGAAGAGTGCGCAGGAGAAGAATAGATCTCAGCCATCAGATATGAGTGTGGTGACCAACAGTCGTTGGATCCAGAGGAACGTGCACGAGGTTTAACCCTTTGGAGTTTCATAGGAGAGTGGGCTTTGTTAAGTCATGAAATCCCAAAATCATCGAAAATTTCCATCGAGATAGGGCACGTGGCGAGAGATCAAAATTTCACTGACTCGCAGAGTGGAAAGGTCAAAGGGCAGAGTCGTGAGGATTCGTGAAGTGCAAACTCATGAAAGGATCACAATCATTGATAAAAGAGAGAGCATGGACCATTGATTGTCCAGGGAGATATCGGGAGTTCGGATACGTGAAAAGGAGATCAAGACCGTTGGATCATGGGGATTGTGAAGCATTTATCTGGCGAGCAGAACTCGCAAGTTCGGGTTTCGGAAGGACGAGCAAGCTGACTTGGTGAAATGAAAAATCACGAAGTGCTGGAAAGGTTTGGTCCCAGGTCATAGCGAGGGGTCATATGATAAGGGAGGAGATAGCACGCGCTAGGCCCCTGTCGGGATTTCGGAGGTCAGAAGAGTTGGGGTGACTCACATGCAAAGACCCGATACACGAAATCCCAAAATGCCTTTTGGATAGGCACATGGTCATAGCCAGTGGGCACATGGAGGAGGCTTATGCTTAGTGCTTGTCTGCGTGGGCAGAGTTTTCATAAAACAACCTGTGGATTGTTTCTTAGAGGTTCCAGCAGGGAATCGAGGACTATTTCAGTTCAGTCTTGAGAATATCCTTGACCGGGAGATCAACAGAGCTTGCTGAGGTAGGGGGTTGCATCAGATTCTTGGCAGCATAAGGGAGGTTTCCATGGAATGATTAGGTACCAATTTACTTTTCTATGTGGATTTATTTTTGGGCATGTACCCCGATTATAATAGCCTACCATGTATATATTATGGGGTTGGTAAAGGTCAAACATATGATCTAAAAGAGGCATATCGAAATGCATCATTGTCGAGGCTTCCACCACCTTTGGTATCTCGCTAATTAAAAATTGATTTTTATTTGGATTCGGTAATCATGGTTAGAGGATGCCTCAGAGGAAGACAACGAGGTGCTAGGGGAGGAGGTGCAACACCCCTAGTAGTATTCATGCCTGAGGGGTCTAACCCCCAGGGAGATGAACATGTTGTCAGGTAGGAACAAATAGTTGTGGGTGATGTGGTTGGGCTGATGAGGTCCTTTCAGAGGATGTCTGAGGTGCTCATCAATCATTTGGATAGAGATGAGGCCAGGGCGTCGACACCCAGTGAGGGTCCACTGCGTGCTCCGATCGGTACTGGTAGCATTCACCGCAAACTCGAGAAGGTCAAATTTCCCGAGTTCTTTGGTGCCTCGGATAGCACAGTCGCTGAGGCATGGTTGAAGAATATGGAGATGTGCTTTTCACTTCATGAATATACCCCCAACATGAAGGTCTACATGGCAGTATTTCAACTGAAGGGGAGCACTCTCCTATGGTGTAAGATGCTCCTGCCACAATTGAACATGGTCGTCGAAGACATGTCATGGGAACTATTCAAGGAATGGTTCCGGGAGAGGTAAATGCCAAAGGAATTCATTGAGCATCATCTCAACGAGTTCAATGCCTTGAGACAAGGTGGTCATACGGTGCCTGAGTACGAGGCCTTATTTATGGAGCTTCTTAGATATGCTCTGCACCTGATACCAAGAAACTTAAGGTCAATACGTTCATGTTTGGCCTTAATGTCAACATTTGTGCAAAGGTTAGGATTTTGATGCCTCAAACCTTGCATGATGTTGTCCATAAGGCCCTCATAGAAGAGGAAAATCTTATCAATGGGGGCAGAGAAAGACTCTAGTTAGACCAGCGGGGCAGGTGTCAACTGGTGCGGAGTAGCATCAGACACCAGTTAGACGTTCACCAGGATATCGTGGCTTCCAGAGAGGATCCAATTTCCCTACACCTCGGATACTAGTGCCTCAGTAGCAGACTCCTTACAAAGAATCACAACAACGTCAAGAACATTAGCAACATTTTAGGCTTGTTCAACAGAACAAACTAGATTTCCAAGCCGGTGGGTTGCCAGCTTCTACTTCGGGTACCAAGAGCACTGGACCAAAGAAAGGGTGTTGGACATGTGGAGAGCCACTTTACCAGCGTGACTGCCCACTGGAAAGGAATAGAGCGTCTGGATCAGTAGGACCCACTACCGTGGGAGATTTGGGAAAGGCCCATCGGATCCATGCAACGGTGAATAACTGCTAGGTAGAGCACTAGTCGACCATTGTCGAGACGTCAGGTACCATCGGTGACCAGACCCTTAGCATTTTGATAGATCCAGGTGCTACAGAGAGTTTTATTTTTGGTGCAGCGCTAAAAGGAATTAAGGTAAAGGCAGTCGAACAAGATGAGTTTAACTTTGTAGAAATGGCTTTGGGAGCCAAACAAAAGGTTGGAGGGAGAGTTACGGGTTGTAGCCTTAACCTGGGAGAGCTTGTCATTGAGGCCAACTTGTACGTCACAACCTTAGGGTCTTATGATGTCATGATCGATATGGACTGGTTGGAATAACATGATGCTATATGTGATTGTAAAATGAAATGATTGAGCTTGGTCAATGATGAGGGACAGAGATGCGTGATTGTAGGTCGGAACCAGGGAGTCTCCCTAAGTTTCATCTCTTCCTTGCAACTACAGAAGAGCATGTGCAATGGATGTAAGCTTTATGTGATCCTTGTGTTAAATGAGAAGGGAGTAGAGAAAGGTATAGAACACCTTCTGGTGGTGAGAGAGTTGCAGATGTCTTCCCCGAGGAGTTACCTGGGATACTGTCGGAGAGGGAGTTGGAATTTACCATCGACCTAAAACCAGGAATTGAACCAATAGCAAGAATGCCTTATCGGATGTCGACCCCGGAGTTACAGGAGTTAAAAATACAACTAATGGAGTTGTTGGACCTAGGAATTATACGTCCAAGTGTGTCACCATGGGGTGCACCCGTTATCTTCATATGGAAGAAGGATGGGTCATGAAGACTCTGCATTGGCTATCGTCAATTGAACAAGGCAACGATCAAGAATCAATATCCATTTCCAAGGATTGATGATTTGTTTGATCAGATGAAGGGTGCGATGGTGTTTTCAAAGATTGACTTGAGATCAAGGTATCACCAGTTATGGATCAAGGGGGATGGCATCCCTAAGACCGCCTTTATAACAAGGTTTGGACATTACGAGTTTATTGTTTTACCATTTGGACTGACAAATTTCCTAGGGGTATGTATGAGTTTGATGAATGGGGTGATCTGCGAATACTTGGATAGGTTTGTCCAAGTATTCATTGACAATATTTTGATTTACTCTTGAATGATGGGGGAGCATGGCAAGAACTTGCGCTTGGTGCTACAGTGTCTACGAGAGAATGTTTTGGGAAGCTGTCGAAATGCTCATTTTATCAATCGAAGAATCACTACTTAGGGAATGTCATCTCCAATGAAGGTATCGTTGTGAATCCAGAAAAGGTTGAGGCTATTATGGAATGTCCTGTGCCGACGAATGTCCCAGAATTGCATAGCTTCATGGGTTTAGCGGGATACTATCGACGATTCGTCGAGGGTTTTTCGAAGATAGCAAATCCAATCACGGAATTGTAGAATAAGAACAAGAAGGTTGTTTGGACCAAGAAATGCATGGAGGAATTTCGGAGGCTCAAGGATTTGTTGACGACAACACCGATACTAAAGGTCCCTGACATGGACGAGGACTTCCTAGTATGCACTGACGCATCCAAGGAAGTCTTAGGCGGAGTATTGATGCAAGACGGTCGAGTGATCGCCTACAAATTGAGAAAGTGGAGAAGGCATGAGGAGAACTATGAGATTCATGATTTGGAGTTGTTAGCCATTGTATATGCCTTGAGAGTTTGGAGACACTACCTTATTGGAAGAAAATTTAAACTAAAAATGGACCACTATGGACTACAACACATCTTTACACAAAGCAACTTGAACACGCAACAACGACGTTGGTCGAAATTGCTTAGCGAGTATGATTTCAAGATTACTTAAATAAAAGGAACAATTAATAGAGTGGTTGATGTGTTGAGTCGGAGACCATGCATATTTTTGGTGATGCCTCTTCAAATGAATCTTCATGAAAAGATTCTAACTTTACAGCATGACAATGAATGGTATGAAGAGGTCAAGGATTTTATCGGACAAAACACAATGATGGTACCAAAATTTGAGGGATTTACTGTGGACAATGACGAATTATTGAGATTTAGAGTTCAAATTTACGTACCACCCAACGACGAGTTGAGAAGTTTGATCCTAAACAAGGCTCATAGAGCAGTGTACATGGCTCATCCTGGAGTCACGAAGATGAGGGTGGACCTTAAATCCTTATTCTTCTAGAAAGGAATGAAGGCAGACATAGTCAACTACATGGAAAGATGTCTAGAATGTCAATAGGTGAAGGTTGAACACAGACATCTGGCAGGATTACTACAGGATGCATCATTGTCAAGGCATCCACCACCTTTGGTATCATTTCCAAGGTATCCACCACCTTTGGTATCTCACCCACCTTTAGTATCTCGCTAATTAAAAATTGATTTGTATTTGGATTCGGTAATCATGGTTAGAGGATGCCACGGAGGAAGACGAAGGGGTGCTAGGGGAGGAGGCACGACGCCCCCAGTAGAATCCACGCCTGAGGGGTCTAACCCCCAGGGAGACAAATAGGTTTTCAGGCAGGAACAAATAGTTGTGGGTGATGTGGTTGGGTTGATGAGGTCCTTTCAGAGGATGTCTCAGAAACTGATCAACGGTTTAGATAGATATGAGGCCAAGGCATCAACACCCCTTGAGGGTCCACCGTGCGCTACGGTCGGTACTGGTCCACTACCTTATTGGATGGAAATTTGAACTAAAAACAGACCATTGTGGATTACAACACATCTTTACACAAAGCAACTTGAACGCGTGACAACGACATTGGTCGGAATTGCTTAGCGAGTATGATTTTGATATTTCTTACATAAAAGGAACAGTGAACAGAGGGGAAGATGTGTTGTGTAATATCCCTAGGCCGAACCCAATTGTAATGTAAATGAAAATGTACTTAAGCTGGTGAGCTGTTTGATATCATTTTTTGTGCACATTTCATGGCATAGTGCATGCATCTACTGCACAGTAAAATGAGGAAGTTTTCACATTCCTGGATATTGCGTGCAGCAACTTGAGTGCGCGTGACTTTGAGGCCAGAGATCCTTTTGTGTATATGTTGTTTTTTATAGGTTGGTGAGCCAGTTATTATAAGCTAGGATGTTTATGTTTTGATTAGGCCAAAGAGCCTAGATGTTAAAGGCCAATGTGCCTACTTTAGTATATATCTCATAATTAATAAAAAATTCATCGATGTATGCAGACCGACCATGATAAAAGAGAAGGGGGACTAAACTCCACTGGTTAGGGAAAGGGAGGGTCCTAAAAGTTAAGGAAAAGGGCTAAGCTAGGGATCTTAAGCCAAAAAGGAATATTATATTAATATTTCTTAAACCATAAAGTATGGATAATTATTTTATTCTAAGTTCTAAAGTTGGGAACAAGTGAGCCAAAGTAGCTTCCAACATGACATGTGTCAAGTTGGGGACATGCATACATATTGTTGGGACTTAGTTCATTTTCTTATCTTTTCCATGATTCCTTCCATCATTTAGTCATCCATTCAATCATCCATGAGCATGCACACACCCATTGAGCTACCCTTCATATCCTCATGATTGTACCTAAACCTGTATCCATAGCCATTTTGTGTTCATGTAGCTAGTTAGCTTGGGAGCTGGACTGAAGAAGCAGGTTGTCAGGCCTGTGGGATATTGAAGAGGCAGGTTGTCAGGCCCATGAGAAATTTCTCTCTGGGTGAGAGAATTGTTGGGAATTGATTTCCTGAAGGTGCGGAACTGAAGCTACAATGCTCTGAGACTTCCTGTCTGGCCTATTGTTGAAGCCCGGAAAGGAAGTGGGGTAGCCGAAGGACTTTTGAGAAGATAAGGGGCACACTTCCGGGGGTGGGAAAGGCATGTGGGGAATGAGCGACTATAGGTTGTTAGTTGAGTGGCACTTGAGACAGAGTCTTTCCTATTGTCTATGATCCTTTAGCCTGGTTAGGAATCCCTTTACCTGGGTGGATTTTAGTCCCAGCGCGGGGGTGACTCACTATTGAGAGTGATGAACAATGTGGTCTAAGGTTGGGAGGTTTGTGGAAGGTCTGCACGCAGCTGGTGATATTCTTACCAAGATAAGTGTCAATTGTGTGATAAATTTACATGTTGCATTGTTATTTACGTGCTTATTTTTATGGGTTATCATATGTGTGGTCATAACTGCGTTTAATTTTATGGGTATTGTCTGTATATAATGCATGTATGTGTTTACTATTATTTCGGTGTGATTCCATGCATTTATAGATGTATTTGTCTATTTATGTTTTATATATATGTTTTTGCAAGAGCTATGTGTGTATATATTTTAATTGCATGCAGTCCGGAAAATTTATGTGACATAGCTCAGTTGGATGTTGGATATGTTACAATATGTTCCGCAGAGAGAGTGAAAGCGTTCTCTAGTGTAGTGTGGCCCAACATGGGTGGTCGGGGACGTTACAACATAGTATCAGAATTAATATATATAATATTATATTAATTCTGATACCCTTTCTAATGTCATATTAATTCTAATATATAATATAATTAACATAATATATTATAATATTATGTTATTATTATAATAACATAATATTATAATATAATAATATAGGCTCATATATAAATAATAATATTATAATTAGTATAATATAATAATATTATATTTTTTTGTTTGTTTGTTAATGTGGCCGAACCTGTTGGCATCGGGATTAACCTGTGGCTTGAGAAACCGCGACTCAGGGGCATCTAATCTGTCAAAATCACCCAACGATCGCACCCGACCTGAGCCACACCAACCCTTAACATGGTTGTATTTTTTGTCCCCGCAGGTTTCGAACCGGTGACTTTTCAACAAGGAGTGGCTTAACAACACACTCTGTCATCGATTGTCCTACACCTCGGGGACAATATAATAATATTATATATATTATTATATAGGGTTGTTATTATTATTTATATAATATATTATATATTATACTATAATATATAATATAGTATATAATAATATATTAATTATAAAATTAATATATATAATATAGAGTTTTTTTGTATATACTTATTATATTATAGTATATATATTGTTATAATATATTAATGTTATATGTATATTATAATATATTATGATATATTATACAGTGTATATTATATATAGAGTATAATATATCATATTGTATATAATAAAATATAGTATGATGATCCAAATGCATTGGAGGAGACCATAAGGTGAGCTAAATGCCTATATGATCACAAAAAAGCAAGACCGAATTTCCAAAAATCTTGCGAAGACAAAAAGAAATTCAAGGTGGATTAGAGGAAGAAGGGATTTAAGCCACAATTATTCATCCACAGGGACAACAAAATCCTAGTGAACCTAGAATGATTGAGACAGGGGGTCAAAGGTCAAGGCAACAACCTATTCAATGTTGGGGTTGTAAAGGAGATCATATGTATAGAGATTGTCCTCACAGAGGTGAAAAAGTGAGAATTGTTCACAATGTATAGCAGATGAAATAGTGGAGGACATGGGCAGAAATGTACCAAGGATCTATGCAGCCCTAGACAACAAGCAAACAGAGTATCAGTCACATATGATTGAAGTGGAAGGTATCATCAACAACCAAACCATTTCTATTTTAATTGATTCAGAAGCTAGTCATAGTTATATAGATCCTAAGATGGTGGAAAGTTTGCATTTGTGAAGAAGAAAGCATGGAAAATATTGGTTGGTGCAGCTGGCTATCGGAGGCAAAAGAAAAGTGAATGAGATGGTTAAGTCATGTCTTATGGACATGAATGGACTAAACACCAGGGAAGATTTGAACATCTTTCCTTTAGGTTCATATGATTGTCTAATTGGAATGGATTGGTTGGACCAACATCATGCTATCCTAGATTGTCATAACAAGGAATTTACTTGCTTTGATGAGGAAGGGAACCTAAGGAGAGTGTAGGGAATTCCCAGGGCAGTAACCATCAGAGAAATTTCAGCATTACAGCTGAAGAAATGTTACAAAAAAGGGTGTCAAATATTTGTAGCTCATATGGAAGAGACACCTAAAGATAAGGTGCCAAATTTGGAAGATTATGTAGTCCTAAAGGAGTTTGAATATGTGTTCAGGAAGGTACCGGGACTACCCCCAAAGAGAGTTATTGATTTATCTATAAATTTAATGCCTGGAGAAGCTCCAGCGTCAAATACTCCTTACATAATGAGTACACCAGAGTTGAAGGAGTTGCAAATGCAGCTTGAATAACTTATGAGGAAGGGGTATATATGCCCAAGTGTGTCACCTTGGGGTGACCTAGTCTTGTTTGTGAAGAAGAAAGATGGAACATTAAGATTGTGCATTGATTTTAGACAACTGAATAAATTGACTGTTAAGAACAAGTATCCCCTGCCAAGGATTGATGATCTTTTTGATCAATTGAAGGATGAAAAGATATTTTAAAAGATAGATCTCAGGTCATGATACCATCAGGTAAGGATTAAAGATGAAGATATCAACAAGACCGCCTTCAGGACAAGGTATGGTCATTATGAGTTCGCAGTGGTGCCATTTGGGTTGTCAAATGCACCAGCTGTTTTCATGTGCTTAATGAATGGTGTTTTCCGAGAATATTTAGAAAAGTTTGTCATTGTCTTTTTGGATGACATTCTTATATATTCTAAGTTAGAGGAAGAGCATGAACATCATTTGAGGATGGTTTTGCAAGTATTAAGGGAGCATCAGTTGTATGCCAAATTGAGCAAGTGTTCATTTTATCAGAACCAAATTTATTATCTGGGGCATATCATTTCAAAGGATGGGATAGCAGTGGATCCTGAGAAGATAGAAGCCATTAAAGAATGGTCAGTACTAAAGAATGTGACAGAGGTCAGATCATTCATGGGCCTTGGAGGCTACTACATAAGATTTATTGAATGATTCTCAAATATTTCACACCCAATCACTTCCTTACAAAAGAAGGGTGTGAAGTTTCAGTGGACATTGGATTGTGAAAAGAGTTTCTAACAATTGAAACAATTATTAACAAGTGCTCCAATACTAAGGATTGCATACCCAAATGAAGAATTCATTGTATGCACAAGTGCATGTAAATAAGGACTTGGTGGAGTCCTCACTCAAAATGGATTTGTTATATGATTATGAATCAAGGAAGTTGAAGGAGCATGAAAGACACTATGTCACTCATGATTTGGAGCTGGCAGCCATAGTGCATGCCTTGAGGAAATGGAGACACTACCTCATGGGGAAAAGGCTTGAGCTAAGAACAGACCATAATGGTTTGAAATATTTATTTGATCTACCAACTCTAAAAGTTAGGCAAAGCAGATAGTTAGAATTTCTAAGTGAATATGACTTTGATATAAAGCATATCAAGGGAAAAGAGAACAAAGTGGTTGATGCACTCAGCAGAAGAGTGCATGAATTGCATGCTACAACCATTAGCATATACCAATTAGAGTTGAAATACAGAATTATAGAGGTTGCCAGATCAGATTTGCAATACAAGGAATTAGTGGCAAAATTATAGCAAAGTAACTTGCAGCAGAAAATTGAGGAATACAAGCTAGATAATGATGAAATTCTCATGTACAGGGGCAGAATTTATGTACCAAATTCCCAGTGGTTGAAAAATATGATATTGGGAGAAATGCATAATGTGCCTTATGTTGGGCACCCAAGATATCAAAAAACTATTGCAATTATTGTAATTAAAAAACTGGAATTTCAAAAGGTAAAGACTAAGATATATTTGTTATAATAATACTTATTGTTATTATTGTATATAATAATATTATTTATATTGTATATAATAATATTGTTTATATTAGTATATATAAATGATATTATTGATTATAGATTATACAATAATAATATATAATCATATTATATATATAGAGAGAGAGTATATATATAATTATAATATATATTATCACTATTATAATATTATTATAGTGATTATTATATTATATAACATATTATTACTATAATTTTGCTTTATTACTATTATATATTATTATAATAATATAATAATATTATATTGTATAATTATAATAATATTATAATAGTGATTACATAGTTAATATTATATTATAATATTAATTATTATATATATTATAGTATAAGATACTATAATATAGATATAGATATATATATATATATATATATATATATATATATATATATATATATATATAATAGTTTGTTATAAGAAATATTATTGTATAATATTTCTTATACAATATTCCTATAACTCATTCTCTCTTTTATAAGAGGAGACCATAAGGCGAGCTAAATGCCTATATGATCAGCAAAAAGCAAGACCAAATTTCCAAAAATTTTGGGAAGACAAAAAGAAATTCAAGGTGGATCAGAGGAAGAAGGGATCTAAGTCACCATTCTTCAGAAATAATCCATAGGGACAACAAACTCCTAGAGAACCCATAACGATTGAGACAGGGGGTCAAAGGCCAAGGTATCCACTATTCAATGTTGGGGTTGTAAAGGAGATCATATGTACAAAGATTTTCCTCACAGAGGTGAAAAAGTGAGAACTGTTCACAATGTTTAGCAAGCTAAAACAGTGGAGAACATGGGCAAAAATATACCAAGGATCTATGCAGCCCTTGACAATAAGAAAGTAGAGTATCATTCACATATGATTGAAGTGGAAGGTATGATCAACAACCAAACCATTGCTATTTTAATTGATTCAGAAGATAGTCATATTTATATAGATCCTAAGATGGTGGAAAGTTTGCATTTGCCAAGAAGCAAGCATGGAAAATCTTGGTTTGTGCAGCTGGCTACCAGAGCCAAACGAAAAGTGAATGAGATGGGTAAGTCATGCCTTATGGACATGAATGGACTGAACACCAGGGCATATTTGAACATCTTGCCTTTAGGTTCCTATGACTGTCTAATTGAAGGATTGGTTGGACCAACATCATGCTATCTTAAACTGTCATAACAAGAAATTTACTTGCTTGGATGAGGAAGGGAACCTGAGGAGAGTGCAGGGAATTAACCATCAGAGAAATTTTAGCATTGCAGCTAAATAAATGTTACAGAAAAGGGTGTCAAATATTTGCAGCTCATATGGAAGAGACACCTAAAGATAAGGTGCCAAATTTGGAGGATTATGTATTCCTAAAGGAGTTTGAAGATGTGTTCAGGGAGGTACTAGGACTACCCCCAAAGAGAGATATTGATTTCTCTATATATTTAATTCCTGGAGTAGCTCTAGTGTCAAAGACTCCTTACAGAATGAGTACACCAGAGCTGAAGGAGGTGCAAATGCAACTTGAAGAACTTCTGAAGAAGGGGTATATACGCCCAAGTGTGTCACGTTGGGGTGCCCCAGTATTGTTTGTGAAGAAGAAATATGGAACATTAAGATTGTGCATTGATGTCAGATAGTTGATTAAAGTGGTTGTTAAGAAAAAATATCCTCTGCCAAGGATTGATGATCTTTTTGATAAATTGAAGGATGCAAGGATATTTTCAAAGATAGATCTCAGGTCAGGATACCATCAGGTAAGGATTAAAGAGGAATATATCAGCAAAACCACCTTCAAGACAAGGTATGGTCATTATGAGTTCATAGTGGTGCCATTTGGGTTGTCAAATGCACTAGTTGTTTTCATGTGCTTAATGAATGGTGTTTTCCAAGAATATGTAGACAAGTTTTTCATTGTCTTTTTGGATGACATTCTTATATATTCTAAGTCAGAGGAAGAGCATGAACATCATTTGAGGATGGTGTTGCAAGTATTAAGGGAGCATCAGTTATATGCCAAATTGAGCAAGTGCTCATTTTATCATAAGCAAATTCATTATTTGGGGCATATCATTTTAAAGGATGGGATAGCAGTGGATCCTGAGAAGAGAGAAGCCATTAAAGAATGGTTAGTGCCAAAGAATGTGACAGAGGTCAGATCATTCATGGGCTTTGCAGGCTACTACAGGATATTTATTGAAGGATTCTCAAAGATTTCACACCCAATCACTTCCTTACAAAAAAAGGGTGTGAAGTTTCAGTGGAGATTGGATTGTGAAAAGAGTTTCCAACAATTGAAATAGTTATTAACAAGTGCTCCAATACTAAGGATTGCAGACCCAAATGAAGACTTCATTGTATGCACAGATGCATGTAAAGAAGGACTTGGTGGAGTCCTCACTCAAAATGAATTTGTTATATGTTATGAATCAAGGAAGTTGAAGGAGCATGAAAGACACTATGTCACTCATGATTTGGAGTTGGCAGCCATAGTGCATGCCTTGAGGAAATTGAGACACTACCTCATGGGGAAAATGTCTAAGCTAAGAATAGACCATAATTGTCTGAAATATTTATTTGATCAGCCAACTCTAAATGCTAGGCAAAGAAGATGGTTAGAATTTCTAAGTGAATATGACTTTGATATAAAGCATATCAAGGGAAAAGAGAACAAAGTGGTTGATGCACTCAACAGAAGAGTGCATGAATTGCATGCTACAACCATTAGCATGTACCAATAAGAGTTGAAAGACATAATTATAGAGGCTGGAAGATCAGATTTGCAATACAAGGAAATAGTCGAAAAATTACAGCAAAGTAATTTGCAGTAGAAAATTAAGGAATACAAGCTAGATAATGATGAAATTCTCATGTACAGGGGCAAAATTTATGTACCAAATTCCCAGGAGTTGAAAAATAGGATATTGGGAGAAATGCATAGTGTGTCTTATGCTGGGTACCCATGATATCAGAAAACTATTGCAGCTATCAAGAGACAATATTATTGGTTAGGCATGAAGAAAGAGGTTGTTGATTTTATTGCCAGATGTTTGGAATGTCAAAAGGTAAAGGATGAGCATAGACACCTAACTGGTTTTCTACAACCATTACCCATTTTTGAGTGGAAATGGAAAGTTGTAACAATGGATTTCATCACCAAAATGCCCCGAACAAACAAGCAACATGATTCTATCATGGTAGTGGTGGATAAGATTACTAAAGTTGCCCATTTTATCCTAGTCAAGCTCACTCACAAGGAAGCCAACATTGATGATGTTTATATGAAGAAGATTTCTAGATTACATGGCATACCCAAGACAATTGTGTCTGACAGAGATCCAAAATTTACCTCAAAATTTTGGAAGGGATTATTTAATGGATTTAGAACAAATTTGAATTTCAGTACAACTTATCATCCAGAATCAGATAGGAAAACAGAGAGGGTGAATCAAGTGATTGAAGATATGTTGAGGATGTATGTGATGGATAAACCATCAAAATGGGAAGACTACCTACACTCGGTAGAGTTTTCTTATAAAAATGGGTACCAAGCATCTCTAAAGATTAGCCCATTTGAGGAACTTTATGGAAGAAAGTGCAATACACCAGTAAGTTGGGATAACTCGACAGACAGAGCAGTGGTTGGGCCATATTTTCTCAGGGAAATGAAGGAGCAAATGATAAAAATAAAGAAAAATTTAAAGGCTACCCAAGATAGGCAGAAACGTTATGCTAATAAGGGCAGAAATCACAGGGAATTTATAGTGGGTGATCATGTATTCTTGAAAGTGAAGGCCAACATAAGTTCCCTGAAACTGGGAAATTGTTCAAAGTTGGAAGCTCACTATTGTGGGCCATTTGAAATCCTAGAGAGGATTGTTCTAGTGGCTTATATGATTGCATTGGTTGCATCTATGTCTGTTCATAATGTATTCCATGTATGTTTTCTCAAGAAATATATACCTGATGCTAATCATGTTATTGATTGGAGTGTGATTCAGGTGGAGCAAGAAGGCGCTTTTCAAGTGAAACTGGTACGCATTTTGGACCGGAAAATCAAATAGCCCTGGAATCGAGCCATAGGGCTCGTAAAGGTCCAATGGACCTTGAACGGTCCTAAGGACGCTACTTGGGAGCATGAGGATGCAATGTGGACAAAATACCCGCATCTTCTTGAATATTTTTGAAATTTTGTTGTATATGGGTACATGATGCACTAAGGATAGTGCATAAATAAGGGGAGGGGATTTTAATATCCCTAAGCCAAACTCAATTGTAATGTAAATGAAAATGTACTTAAGCTGGTGAGTTATTTGATAACATTTTGTATGCACATTTCATGGCATAATGTGTGCATGTAATGTGCAGTAAAATGAGGAAGTTTCACATTCCTAGATACCACACGTAGCAACTTGAGTGCACGCGACTTTGAGGCCAGAGAGCCTTTTGTGTATATGTTGCGTTTTATAGGCTGGTGAGCCAATTATTATAAGCTAGGATGCTTATGTTTTGATTAGACCAGAGAGCCTAGATGTTAAAGCCCAGTGTGCCTACTTTAGTATATATCTCATAATTAATATACAAGTTATCATTGTGTGCAGACCGACCACGATAAAAGAGATGGGGGACTAAAATCCACTGGTTAGGGAAAGGGAGGGGCCTAAAATTTAAGGAAAAGGGCTAATCTAGGGAGCTTAAGCCAAAAATGAATATTATGTTAATATTTCTTAAATCATAAAGTATGGATAATTATTTTATCATAAGTTCTAAAGTTGGGAACAAGTGGGCCAAAGTAGCTTCCAACATGACAAGTGTCAAGTTGGGGACATGCATACGTATTGTTGGGACTTAGTTCATTTTCCTATCTTTTCCATGATTCCTTCCATTATTCAGTCATCCAGTCAATCATCCATGAGCATGCACACACCCATTGAGCTATCCTTCATATCCTCATGACTGTACCTGAACTTGTATCCATATCCATTTTGTGTTTGTGTAGTTGGTTAGCTTGGGAGTTGGACTGAAGAAGTAGGTTGTCAGGCCTATGGGATATTGAAGAGGCGAGTTGCTAGGCCCATGATCAATTTCTCTCTGGGTAAGAGAATTGTTGGGAATTGATTTCTTGAAGGTGAAGAACTGTAGTTACAATGCTCTGAGACTTCCTATTCGAGCTTTTGTTGAATCCCGGAAAGGAAGTGGGGCAGTCGAAGGACTGTTGAGTAGAGAAGGGGCACACTTCTGAGGGTGGGACAAGCATGTGTGGAATGAGGGACTATAGGTTGTTAGTTGAGTGGCACCTGATATGAAGTATTTCCTGTTGTCTATGAGCCTTTATCCTGGTTAGGAATGTTGGACACACCTACCACACTTAGAGGGGAGGGTGAATGAGTGTGGGGATCGTTTTCCCAAAACTTCCCTCTTACACAAAAAATCCTTAGTTAACATTCAACATTTGCTCATTACTCATTGCTGTCATTTATAATCAGTTAAATGTGAATACATATCAGCAACATATATCAACAACATATCATCAACAAATCATCTCCACAAGGAACACAAAGAACACAAGATGTATGCACAATTTTTCTTTTTATTATGGACTTCAATCCAAGGGTTTTTCAGCAACAATTGAATATAGTACAACTCTACAAGAGCACCAGATATATATGCAAGAATAAACTTAAATTGTCAAAACCAATTGATATGAGGCAACAATCCTCAACATATATCAATCTGTGAACATAAACAAGTGCATCAACCATGCACCAACCTGTCCCAAAAAACCTGTAATCAACCTGTACCATAAACAAGTGCATCTAACCATGTACCAAGTATATACCAATCATGTGTCAAATACTCATCAACAATGACTCATTAATATGTACCAACATCATCAACTATACACCTCATGTATGTGCTAACTCATCAACTGCTTGTCTCAACCATGACTAGTTTTGGATTAGTCAACAACCCCAACTTAAAATAATCATAACTTTGTACCTGTAATGAATAAATATATGAAACTGATAAAAAAATTTATTCAGTTTTCTATATGAAATTCCTCCAGGTAGCACTACTTGGAACCTCTCAAAAAAGGTGTTATAAAAAAAATGGCATACCTTGCTGAATTTTGGCTTATTTTAGAGAGCAACCTTGTAGAGTGTGGCCCGCACAAAATATTCATTGAATTGATCTGAAAATGTTATAAAACATACTACATCTAGTAACCTAACCAAAAAATTTGGTCTCGCTGAATTTGTATCTTTTGTGAAGAAGTTATGATGTTTTTACCCGAAACACTTGTTTTTGACTAGTTTCAGGACTAGCCACAAACCCTATTTTTCATGGAGTGTATCTCCAAAAATACAACGACCCACAAGCTGGATTTTTTACCAAATATACTTGGATATGTTTCCTCAATAGAATATCAATCCCACAGTTTTAATCATTATAGAAAACAATTTATAGCGAAAATGGTCAGATGACCTGTAAATAACATACCTTAGAAAGCATCATGAAAAGAATTTATCCTTCCTTGAATTTTGGCCTTCTTTTCTTCACCTTTCCTCATAATTTTGGCTTAGATATACTTGGTTACCTCAGACACATATATATTTCAATATGCTCAAGTGTGATTAAAATGAGAGAGCCTTGTCTCTTATTTATACTCTCCAAGTAGCTTCCTTAAAAACATCTTCTAGGTCACTTGGCCCCACTTTCCTCATTTTAGGGTTAACCCACTTCTAATTTCTCCATTAAATTTATTATTTAAATAATTTATTTTGTATTAACTTTGAATTATGGTACACTCATCACTTCACTTTATTATTTACCTTTAAAAATCCCTTAAACCACTTTGACTACTTTGACCTTTTGGGGCTTCTAGATGACATGTGAGTGTCCTCCAACTTCGTAAGGCCATAACTCTCAAACCGTGAGGAGTTATGTGACATTCCACATACCACCGGAAATGGCATGGCATGTAATATACATATAGAATATTATTGTCTAAAAATATATCATAACTCATACCGTTACCCATAAAACAAACTTGGGTCCATTACCCAAACTTGGGGTTTCCAACTTCTCATGGCCATAACTCTCTAACCTGAGGAGTTATGTGACATTATACATACCACCATAAATGGCATGACAAGAAATATACATATAGGATAGTTTCACCAACAATTTCCTTGATCTTCATCTCATTATTCCACATACTAGCATGGGTCCTCCAACCATTCTTCTAGGATAACTCAATCCGCAAAGCGTCTTCCCTTGAGGGCTTTCACCATAAGGGGACCACTTTGGAGCTCATCCATTTGTGCACCTTATCAATCATGATAAGACAATAATGAGAGCATGGGTCCTCCAACCATTATTCTAGGATAACTCAATCCACAAAGAGTCTTCCCATTAGGGCTTTCACCATAAGGGGACCACTTTGGAGTTCATCCATTTGTGCACCTTATCAATCATGATAAGACAATAATGAGTCATCTATACATTTTTCCAACAATGCATCATATACCAATGACACCACATCTATCCATATTCATCATGTATCAATGACAACTCATTGATACATCTTCATCATATCAATGACAACTCATTGATCCATCTTCATCTATGCATTCTCATCAAGGACAATACATATTATATTACATCAATCATCAATCAATAAATCCTTTGACATCAATCAATCACTTGACATAAATCAATGACATCAATCAATCAAACCATTGACATCAATGACAACATGATCCAACAATATCCCCCTTTGGCATTGATGGCAATACCAACATTGATGTCAACACCAATTACCAATTAGTGATGTGAACATGTAGATAAGGCATGTTGTACATCAATAGTCAATGTGACTATCTCTCCCCATCAATAAACATCAATCATGTTAATGTGATTAACTCTCCCCCTTTGACATCAATGGAAAAGGGCCATTCTCATCTTGGGGTTGCTCCCCTTTCTTGAACTCTCCTTGGGGCTGCTCCCCCTGTCTGAATGCCTTTGATCTTCCTATGAATAATCTCTCCCCTTTTGAACAAGGGATATGTAATGTCCCCACTTTGGGACATTATCACGGTGGAGAGGGTTATGATGATCAGAGTAGCCAGATGGAGGTTATAGTGAGTACAGGGGTTATTGAGAGGCATTGTGGGGTCCAGCTTGCATTTCTCATCATATTCCATCATTATGAGCCATTTCGCACAGGTTGGCTTTGGTTCCATTGCATTCTGACAATTTCTATGATTTTGACTATTTTGAGCTATAATTCAATGAAATTCACTGAAGAGGTCATTTCAGGCACATTACTTGGAGTAACCTCTCAGTGTAATAGCTCATTGGAATTAGGAGGAGCAACACTACAGGATGGGATGGATAGAAGTGACTTTTAGTGGCCAAGGAAGCCACAAGGAGAGATAAGGAGCTTTTCAAAGGTAAGAAGGTTAATTAATTAATTAAAGTGATTTAATTAATAAATTAAATATTAATAAAATGAAAGTCACTTTGGAGGGACAAGGTGAGCCAAAAGTATAAAGGAAAGGCAAGGGCCTCTTCTCATTC
>ML783102.1:68074-95122 GCA_009831015.1 Picea engelmannii
AATATTAAAGGACAACCTGACCATGGCACAAAATCGCATGAAACAACAAGCAAATCAACATCGTAGTGAAAGAAGTTTTGAAGTAGGGGATTGGGTGTTTTTAAGACTACAACCATACAAACATATGTCCCTCAAGCAAGCCATGAAGGATAATAAATTATCACCAAAGTACTATGGCCCTTATAAGGTGTTGCAAAAGATTGGTACTATGGCATACAAATTGGAGTTGCCTACATCTTTACGAGTACAACCAATTTTCCATGTTTCATTCTTAAAGAAGGTTATAGGCGAAAAGATCTCAGTTCAAACTATATTGCTAGAACTTGACAAGGAAGGAAAAATCATATTGGAGCCTGAAGCCATCACTGACACAAGAATTCACCAGTTGGGGAATAGATCCATTTCAGAGTATCTCATTAAATGGAGGAAACTACCGGCTGAAGATTCCACTTCGGAAGATGAGTCTTTTATACAGATGCATCCAGAGTTACTCAAGCGTTGCAGGCAACAATTGTCTCAAGGGGAGGGGCATGTTAAGCCCTAATATTGGCTCATTACCCCTTAATTGGGGCATATTACATTAGTAATGTTATTTTATTTATGTCGGCTTTATTCCATTAGTTGTAATTATACCTCCTAGTATCCTATATATACCAAGGAGACATTTTCAATTGGAATCCTCTTGTAATATGTTTCTTCAATGGAATATCAATCCCATGGTCTGAATCATTATATAAAAAACTTTATAGCAAAAATGGTGAGATGAATTGTAAATAGTATACCTTAGAAAGCATCATGAAAAGAATTTATCCTTCCTTGCATTTCGGCCTTCGTTTCTTCACCTTTCCTCAAAATTTCGGCTTAGATATCCTTGGTTACCTCAGACACATATAGATATTCAATATTCTCAAGTGTGATTAAAATGAGAGAGCCTTGCCTCTTATTTATACTCTCCAAGTAGCTTCCTTAAAAGCATCTTCTAGGTCACTTGGCCCCACTTTCCTCATTTTAGGGTTAACCCACTTCTAATTTCTCCATTAAATTTATTATTTAAATAATTTATTTTGTATTCACTTTGAATTATAGTACACTCATCACTTCACTTTATTATTTACCTTTTAAAATCCCTTAACCACTTTGACTACTTTGACCTTTTGGGGATTCTAGATGACATGTGAGGGTCCTCCAACTTCGTAAGGCCATAACTCTCAAACTGTGAGGAGTTATGTGACATTCCACATAACAACATAAATGGCATGAAATGTACTATCCATATAGAATATTATTGTCTAAAAATATATCATAACTCATACCGTTACCCATCAAACAAACTTGGGTCCATTACCCAAACCTGGGTTCTCCAACTTCTCATGGCCATAACTCTCTAACCGTGAGGAGTTATGTGACGTTCTACATACCACCGGAAATGGAATGAAAATCACTATACATATATGATATTTTCACCAACAATTTCCTTGATCTTCATCTCGTTATTCCACATACAAGAATGGGTCCTCCAACCATTCTTCTAGGATAACTCAATCTGCAAAGCATCTTCCCATGAGGGCTTTCACCATAAGGGGACCACTTTGAAGTTCATCCATTTGTGAACCTTATCAACAATGATAATATAATAATGAGAGCATGGTTCCTCCAACCATTCTTCTAGGATAACTCAATCTGCAAAGCGTCTTCCCGTGAGGGCTTTCACTATAAGGGAACCACTTTGGAGTTCATCCATTTGTGCACCTTATCAATCATGATAAGACAACAATGAGTCATATATAGATTTTTCCAACAATGCATCATATACCAATGAAACCACATTGATCCATCTTCATCATGTATCAATGACAACTCATTGATCCATCTTCATCATATCAATGAAAACTCATTGATCCATCTTCATCTATGCATTATCATCAAGGAAAATACATATTATATTACATCAATCAATCAATCCTTTGACATCAATCGATCACTTGAAATCAATCAATGGCATCAATCAATCAAACCATTGACATCAATGACAACATGATCCAACAAGGAATCCCTTTACCCGGGTGGAGTTTAGTCCCAGCTCGAGGGTGTCTCACTATTGAGAGTGATGAACAGCGTGGTCTAAGGCTGGGAGGTTTGTGGAAGGTCTGAACATAGTTGGTGACATTCTTACCAAGATAGGTGTCAATTGTGTGATAAATTTACATGCTGGATTGTTATTTATGTGCTTATTTTTATGGGTTATCATATGTGTGGTTATAATTGCGTTTAATTTTATGGGTATTGCCTGTATATGCTGCATGTATATGTTTACTGTTATTTCAGTGTGATTCTGTGCATTTACCAATGTATTTGTCTGTTTATGTTATATATATATATGTTTCTGCAAGAGCTCTGTGTGTATATATTTTAATTGCATGCAATTCGAAAAATTTATGTGACATAGCTCAGTTGGATGCTGGGTATGTTACAGTATGTTCTGCAGAGAGAATGAAAGCATTCTCTAGCGTAGTGTGGCCCATCATGGATGACCAGGGACATTACAACATGGTATTATGTATACCATGTTATTTGATCTCGAAGTTCAGATCATATTTGCAGTACAAGGAATTAGTGGCAAAATTACAGCAAAGTAATTTGCAGCAAAAAATTGAGGAATACAAGCTAGATAATGATGAAATTCTCATGTACAGGGGAAACATTTATGTACCAAATTCCTAGAAGATGAAAAATATGATATTGGGATAAATGCATAATGTGCCTTATGCTGGGCACCCAGGATATCAGAAAACTATTGTAGTTGTCAAGAGACAATATTATTGGTCGGGCATGAAGAAAGAGGTTGTTGATTTTATTGTCAGATGTTTGGAATTTCAAAAGGTAAAGTCTAAGCATAGACACCCATCTATTTTTCTACAACCATTATGATGCAGGAGCATCGCCAATGTCAAGCGAGCGTGGGGCAAGCGCCAACACATTTTAGATACATGATAAATTATTTAAAAACTTTTGAAGATAAATGCGCCAAAACGTAAATGTGATAGTTAAGGAGAGGCGTACTTATATATTATAAAGGACCTTGAGAGATCCACTCTCGTACATAGTAGGTAGAAAGAATTTATGTTAGTAGGTATCTTTGAATTCTCAGAGTTGGTAGTTTTAGGAGTGGACGAAAAACAGATATAGACACCCTCATTGTGTATTGTAACATAGAAGGAGGATGCCAATTGTGAGAAGAGCGATGAAGAACATTACCAAGAGGAAGAAAAGAGAGCATACAGAGTTGGAACAGAGAAACTGTAATTGAAAAACACCCATGTACAAAGATTAAGTTAATAGAAGAAGTCTTAATTCAGATTCATGGCGTTGTAGTTGTTTCTTGTATGTGTATGCTGAATGGTATGTTCATAATTTTACTCCTTCCATTATACATTTGCTTTCTATGCTGTGTATGGATGATTTCTTGTTAAATGTTTGAATCCAGAGAGAGAAAGAGTTAGGAAATGAGTTTCAATTGTTTCTCTATCTGAGCGAGGGTTCCTGCAAGGAGTGAAGTTGAATTGTTTGCAAGGAGTGCGTTGACAAAAAGGGTTCAGAGGTTTGTCTCTAAAAGATCAGATAGATTATCTTTTGTCCTCATTCCCTCAATGGTGCAGTTAGGCACAGGAGTCGTGCAATGTGTGCACAGACCAAGCTTGAATCTAGGGTTTGAAACCTGAGAAGCTATTGACGGATTTTTTGCTACAAGGAGGGAGTGGAGTTAAAGGAGTTCAACACCGAAGTGATTGAGGGTTTCCGCAAGGAATGCGTGCAGGAGGTTCTTGAAAGGCTGGAAGTTGTGGAAGACCCCCAAAGGATTCGAACCTACTAAGTCGTTGAAGGGAAGAGATGAATGATCAAATTTCTTTGTAGGGAATTAGTGAAATCCTGCTAGCCGTCCGATCTGATAGAGAAGCAAGGAGGTTATGACTGTTTCCAGAGTTTCAAGCTCAGGAGATCGCGAGCCGTTGGATCCTCACCTAGTTACCCGTCAGCCATAGGATCCGACTGGAGTTTCATGAGGGTTAAACTCTCACAGGTAGAGTGAATGTCCCGAAAGGCATTGGGATATTGGAACTTCAGAATTCGGGACTTCGGGAGTCTAGAGAACAGGAGATCGGGTCACTTCATAGCGGAAACCCTGATCTTGATCTGGACCGTCCATCTGTTGGGACACGTGGCGGAGATCAAGCACCCATCGGTATTTTGGCTATCAAGGTTTTAAGTTGATAGAGAAACTACAACATTAGGGAATCGCAAGTCGTGAAATCCTGAGACTGAATCAGGACCATCCATTAGTAGAGACAGGTGGCGATAATCAAGAGCCCGTCAGCATTTCACATGTCAGATTTTCGGGGTTCAGGAGGACAAGAGGATATCGACATTTGACTTTGTGAAATCGTGAATGATCGAGGATTGTCCATCGGTTGGAACATGTGGTAGAGATCAGAAGCCATGGGCATTTCTATATTCGGCGTTTCACGGATCCTGAAGACAGGAAACACACATTTCGGAACCGCGAAGTCCGAAACCCCGATAAGGTGGAAATATTTGGTGTGGGGTTGGCTGACGTCATTTCAGCATATAGGAGGTCAGGAATCGGGACTTCGAGAGTTCTGAGGGAAAGAAACCATAAGAATTTCAGTTCCCGAAACCACGAAGTGATGAGGACCGTCCATCTCTAGGGGACGTGTGGCAACAATCTAGATCTTCGAAGGAAAATCTCGAAAGGGAGACCATTTCGGAAAATCAGGATTTGGAGGATCGGGAGTCCTGAGGACAAAGGGGTCCATGCGTTTCGGCATTCGGAAGCCCGAAATCGCGAAAGACTTAGGACTGCGATCATATGGAATAGTGGTCACATGGACCAAAAGGTAGCCACGGAGACTAACCACTATTGAAGTCGTTCCGGCCTTCTAGGATATCGGAGATCAAGGAATCGAGGAGGCTGAGGTTCTCGACAACAGGGATCACGAATCCCCGAAACCTAAAATTTCGATCGGGAGGAGACCAGGTATATGCAGAAGTTGTGACAGGAGAAAGAGAAGGACCTGTGAATTGGGTTTTTAACAAAAATTCTAGTGAGGAATCGAAAGAGCCACTTTGGCTCGAAGGTGAAGTTAGAATGATCTGTTAATACCAGGAGTTCAATGCAGAGGCTTTGCCGAGAAAGAGGTGACGTGTGCGTCAGGTTTGGTATCAGAGCCCAGAAAGGGTTCTTTTCTTTCTGTGGCAAGGAAAAGGAAAATTCACCATGCCGCCAAGAAGAAGGGACATGCAAACACCCGATCCACCAGAGGAAAGGGAAATACCAAGAAGAAGAGGTAGGCAGATGCCTGACCCAGCCATGGCAAGAGAAATGCGTGATTTATGTGCCAGACTTGAGGACATGGAGACAGCACAGAGACACACAGTCGGTATTGGGGATCTTAGTGATTCTGATAGTGAAAATGAAGTTGAACATGAAGAAGAAGAAGTTTCAGCAGAAGATGCCACAAATGAATGCTTGATTAGAGTTGTCGCAAGGATGGGTGCCAGGGAAAAAATGGACATCCCAGTTTATGAAGGAAACCTGGATGCAGAAGAGCTTCTAGACTAGATTAGAGGTCTGGACACTTATTTTGACTATGAAGATGTCGAGGAAGACAAGAAGGTCAAACATGTCATCACAAGGTTGAAAGGACATGTAACATTGTGGTGGAATGAACTACAAGCTGATAGACGCTGCAAAGGAAAGCAAAAAATCAAGAGTTGGGATAGGATGATTGTGAAGATGAAGGCAAAATTCATTCCTAGATATTACTAGATTACTTTGTTTCGAAGAATGCAAAATTTGAGACAGAAGCTGATGATAGTGAAGGAATATACCGAAGAATTCTACAAGATGAACATCAGGGCAAGTCATCGGGAAAGCGATGATGAAAAGGTTGCTAGGTACATGAATGGCCTGAGATATGACATTCAGGATGAGATGAGCATGGTAACCATACGAATGGTGGAAGATGCTTATTAGATGGCTCTAAATGCTGAAGAGAATCTGAGCCAAAATCAGGGTCAAAGAGGCCGAGGCAGGAGTCAAGCCAGGGGAAAATTAGTTGTCCAAGATAAAAACCAGAAACCCAAGGAGGACTGGAAGAAACCTTAGACTCGAATTGAAAGAGGTGGAACCTCACAGTGAGGGTAATATGCTGAACAGAGAGGGAAACATACCGAACAAAGAGGAGATTATGTTGATAATAATATGTTTCCTCGTACTAGAGGTAGAGGAAGAGGAAGAGGTGGAGTAATAAAATGATTCACGTGTGGAAAGAATGGACACAAATCTTATGACTGTCTAGATAAGAAGAAAGAGAGTGGAGAGACTCACATCACCGAAGCACAAAGGCAGAATGTTGAGGCAGAGGATGTTGAAGGTGGAAGATCGCTGATGATGCGAAAATTTCTTTTGACACCAGAGAAGGAGGTGGAGAGTCCAGTATAGAGAAACAGACCTTTTCGGACTGCTTGCAAAACCAAGGACAGGGTATGCAAGGTCATTATGGACAGTGGTAGCACAGATAATCTCGTTTCAATGGAGATGGTAGAAAATATGGAGCTGGAGATGATTGAACATCCAAGTCCATATAGAGTTTCAAGGCTACAAAAGGGACATCAGGTAAATGCCACTAAACAATGTTTAGTTGAATTTAAGATAGGAGGATATAATGATAAGATACTCTGCAATGTTATTCCCATGGATGTTTGTCATTTATTACTGGGTAGACCGTGGCAATATGACAGAAATGTGATTCATGATGGGAGGATGAACACATACACCCTAGAAAAGAATGGGAGAACTCACATGTTGCTTCCAATCAAAGATAAGGAAGTGAAACATGAAGTAAGTAACACTATAATTCTCATGAGTGGGAAGGAAATCCTTAACGAGGTCAAGAAGAAGGAGGAACAACAATTCATTGTGGTCATGAAGCCAATGATTGTTTTAACCAGCACAAGGATAGATGATTTACTAGAAGAGGTTCAGGAACTGTTGGAAGAGTTCGCTGACATAGTAGTGGACGAACTACCTCATTCGTTGCCACCAATCAGAAGTGTGAGTCATCATATTGATCTCATACCCAGAGCCAGTTTACCAAATAAAACAGCATACAGATTAACGCCGCAGGAGAATGAAGAGTTCAAAAGATAAGTTCAGGATTTGTTGGATAAAGGGTTGGTTAGAGAAAGCTTGAGTCCATGTGCTGTTCCGACAGTACTCAATCCAAAGAAAGACGGAGGATGGAGGATGTGTATTGATTCAAGGGAAATTAACAATATAACCATTAGGTATAGATTTCCATTACCAAGGATGGATGATCTGATGGATTGCTTAAGTGGAGCAATTTTTTTTTCGAAGATTGATTTGAAAAGTGGATATCACCAGATTCGTATGAGGGAAGGTGATGAAAGGAAAACAACCTTCAAGACTAAAGAAGGGTTGTATGAATGGCTTGTTATGCCATTTTCTTTAACAAATGCACCAAGTACCTTCATGAGGTTGATGAACGAAGTCCTGAAGGAGTTCATCGGAGAATTTGTCATTGTGTATCTAGATGATATATTGATCTTCAATAAAACAGAGACAGAGCATCTAAAACACTTAGCTACAGTGATGAAGAGATTACAACAAGAGAAACTGCTAATAAACATGAATAAATCCTCATTCATGAAGACAAAACTCATCTATTTGGGCTTTGTTATTTCTGTAGATAAATTGAGGATGGATCCAGATAAGGTGGAAGTGATCAAGAATTGGCCATCACCGAAGAGCATATTTGAGGTGAGAAGTTTTCACAGATTGGCTAGTTTCTACCGGAAGTTCATCAAGAATTTCAGTGGAATTAGTTCACCGATGATGGACACAGTGAAGAAAAGACACAAATATTTTCACTGGACAGAAGAGGCTGAGAAGATTTTTAATCAGTTGAAGAGGAAAATCACTGAACAACCAATTCTGGTGTTTCCTGATTTCCAAAAGACATTTCAAGTGAAATGCGATGCAAGTGGATTTGCAATAGGGGCAGTCTTAAGTCAAGAAGACAGGACGATAGCATACTTCAGCGAGAATCTGAATGAAGAAAAGGTGAAGTACTCCACATATGACAAGGAGTTCTATGCTATCATTCATGCATTGAAGAAGTGGAGACACTATTTGATTCCAAAGGAGTTTGTCCTATACAGTGACAATCATGCATTGCAGTTTGTGACTCGACAGGAAAAGTTGAATCAAAGACATGTAAAATGGGTTGAATACATGCAGAACTTTACTTTTGTAACCAAGCATATTTCTGGAACTGCTAACAAGGTTGTTGATGCTTTGAGCAGGAAAAGTTTGTTGTTGCAGGAGTTCAGAGTTAAAACACTGGGTTTTGATGACCTCAGGGACATGTACAGAGATGATCTAGATTTTAGGAAGGCATATGAAGCAACTGAGAATCCAATTCTTAGAGATAGAAGCCAATGGACATAATACATAATCCAGGAAGGATTTTTGTTTAAACGTAATCAACTTTCTATTCCAAAATGCTCCATGAGGGAGAATTTGCTGAAGGAGAAACACAGTGGAGGATTGGCCGGACACTTTGGTCATGACAAGACATTCGCAAAATTGAATGAGTCATATTTTTGGCCGGGAATGAGAGAATATGTCAAGAGGTTCGTGGACAAATGCAAAATTTTCCAGTATTTGAAAGGAAAGAGACAGAATGCAGGATTTTATCAACCATTTCCAATACCTGAGAGGCCGTGGGATGCAGTCATCATGGATTTCATATTGGGGTTGCCAAGAACACAAGGAGGGTTTGAATCAATCTCTGTGGTGGTGGATATATTTTCCAAAATGGCACACTTTATTCCATGTCAGAAAACCAACGACGCAACTCACATTGCGAATCTGTTTTTCAAAGAAGTCGTTCGACTTCACGGCTTACCAAGGAGCATAGTTTCGGATCGAGACACTAAGTTTGTGAGACACTTCTGGAGAAACTTATGGAAGAAGCTGGGAAAAAATTTATCATTCAGTTCATCTTATCATCCTCAAACAGATGGACAGACAGAAGTCGTAAACAGGAGTTTAGGAGACTTGCTGAGGAGCTTGGTGACAGAACACCACAACCAGTGGGACAACATATTACCACAAGCGGAGTTTGATTATAATGATTCAATCAACAGAAGCACAGGACGAAGTCCATTTCAAATTGTTTATGGCATGCAACTGAGAGGAATTTCTGAGCTGAGGGATTTAGAACAGATTGCGACTAGGATCACTAGTGCAGAAGACTTCGCAGAGGCGATGAAATAACTTCACAACCAGGTGAAGGAGCATTTACAGAACTCGAGCCAGGAGTATAAACAAAGAGCAGATCAACACAGGAGACAACTTCAATTTGAGGTTGGTGATTTGATTCTGGCACATCTGAGAAAGGAAAGGTTCCCGAAGGGGACATATAACAAATTGAATATGAAGAAGATCGGACCATGTAAGGTCTTGAAATTTTTTGGAGCAAATGCTTATGAGATTGAATTACCCGATGGGATCGGAATTTCTCCGATATTCAATGTCTCAGATTTGTACCCATAAAAAACTGGGGAAGCAGGAACAAGTGATGAACAACTAGAGATCCAGTGGAAAAATCATATTCCTGTTGCAGAGAAGCCACAGATGGAAAGCATACTAGAAAAAAGAATTAGCAAGAAGACCAGAAGAAGACAATACTTTGAATACTTGGTCAAGTGGAAAGGACATCCAGTTGAAGATGCAAGCTAGGAGATTGAAGCAGAGATTCAGAATCATGGACAGACCATGTGAGAGCTCATGGACAGGAGCCCATGAAAATTTTCAAGTGAGGGAGTATGATGCAGTAGCATCGCCAATGTCAAGCGAGCGTGGGGCAAGCGCTAACACATTTTAGACACATGATAAATTATTTAAAAACTTTTGAAGATAAATGCGCCAAAACATAAATGTGATAGTTAAGGAGAGGCATACTTGTATATTGTAAAGGACCTTGAGAGATCCGCTCTCGTCCATAGTAGGTAGAAAGCATTTATGTTAGTAGGTAGCTTTGAATTCTCAGAGTTGACAGTTTTAGGAGTGGAGAGAAAATGAATATAGACACCCTCATTGTGTATTGTAACATAGAAGGAGGATGCCAATTGAGAGAAGAGCAGTGAAGAACATTACCAAGAGGAATAAAAGAGAGCATATAGAGCTGGAAAAGAGAAACTGTGATTGAAAAAAACCCATGTACAGAGATTAAGTTAATAGAAGAAGTCTTAATTCAAATTCATGGCATTGTAGTTGTTTCCTGTATGTGTATGCTGAATGGTATGTTCATAATTTTACTCTTTTCATTATACATTTTCTTTCTATGCTGTGTATGGATAATTTCTTGTTAAATGTTTGAAGCCAGAGAGGGAAAGAGTTAGGAAAAGAGTTTCAATTGTTTCTCTATCTGAGCGAGGGTTCTTGCAAGGAGTGCAGTTGAATTTTCCACAAGGAGTGCGTTGACAAAAAGGGTTCATAGGTTTGTCTCTGAAAGCTCAGATAGATTAGCTTTTGTCCTCATTCCCTCAAAGGTGCAGTTAGGCACATGAGTCGTGCAATGTGTGCACAAACCAAGCTTGAATCCAAGGTTTGAAACCTGAGAATCTATTGAAGGATTTGTCGCTGCAAGGAGTGTGTGGAGTTAAAGGAGTTCAACACCGAAGTGATTGAGGGTTGCCGCAAGGAATGCATGCAGGAGGTTCTTGAAAGGCTGGAAGTCATGGAAGACCCCCAAAGGATTCAAACCTACTAAGTCGTCGAAGGGAAGAGATGAATGATCAAATTTATTTGTAGGGAATTAGCGAAATCCCGCTAGTCGTCCGATCTGATAGAGAAGCAAGGAGGTTACAATTGTTTCTAGAGTTTCAAGCTCAGGAGATCATGAGCCATTGGATCCTCACCTAGTTATATGTTATCCATAGGATCCGACTGGAGTTGCATGAGGGTTAAACTCTCGCAGGCAGAGTGAAGGTCCCGAAAGGCGTCGGGATATTGAAACTTCGAAATTCGAGACTTCAGGAGTCTAGAGGATAGGAGATTGGGTCACTTCATAGTGGAAACCCTGATCTTGATCTGGACCATCCATCTGTTGGGACACGTGGCAGAGATCAAGAACCCATCAGTATTTAGGCTACCGTGGTTTTAAGTTGACAGAGAAACTACAACATCGGGGAATCGCAAGTCACGAAATCCCGAGACTGAATTAGGACCATCCGTTAGTAGAGACAGGTGGCAATAATCAAGAGCCCGTCGGCATTTCGCATGTTGGATTTTCAAGGTTCAGGAGGATAGGAGGATATCGACATTTGACTTCACGAAATCATGAATGATCGAAGACCATCCATCGGTTGGAACACGTGGTGGATATCGGAAGCCGACGGAATTTCGGGATTCGACGTTTCGCAGATCTTGAAGACAGGAAGCACACACATTTCGGAACCGCGAAGTCCAAAACCCTGATAAGGTGGAAAGCTCTGGTGTGGGGTCGGCTGACGTCATTTCATCATATAGGAGGTCGGGAATCAAGACTTTGGGAGTTTTGAGGGAAAGAACCCATAAGCATTTCAGTTCCCAAAACCGCGAAGTGACGAGGACCGTCCATCTCTAGGGGACGCGTGGCAACAATCTAGGTCTTCGAAGGAAAATCCTGAAAGGGAGACCATTTTGGGAAATCGAATTCGGAGGATCACGAGTCCTGAGGACAAAGCGGTCCATGTGTTTCGGCATTCGGAAGCCCAAAAGGACCAAAAGGTATCCACGAAGACTAACCGCTATTGAAGCTGTTCCGTCATTTAGGGATATCGGAGATCGGGGAATCGAGGAGGCTAAGGTTCTCAACAACAGGGATCGTGAATCCCCAAAACCTGAAATTTCGGTCAGGAGGAGGCCAGGTATACGCAGAAGTTGTGACAAGGGAAAGAGAAGGACCTGTGAATTGGGTTTTTAACAAAGATTCTAGTGAGGAATCGAAAGAGCCACTTCGGCTCAAAGGTGAAGTTAGAATGATCCATTAATACTGGGAGGTCAGCGCAGAGGCTTTGCCAAGAAAGAGGTTTCATCTGTGTCACATTACCCATTCCTGAGTGGAACTGAGAAGCTGTAACAATGGATTTCATCACCAAACTTCCCCGAACAAACAAGCAACATGATTCTATCATGGTAGTGGTGGATAAGCTTACTAAAGCTGCCCATTTTATTCCAGTTAAGCTCACTCACAAGGAAACCAACATTGTTGATGTTCATATGAAGGAAATTGCTATATTACATGGCATACCCAAGACAATTGTGTCTGACAGAGATCCAAAATTTACCTCAAAATTTTGGAAGGGATTATTTAATGGATTTAGAACAAATTTGAATTTCAGTACAACTTATCATCCAGAATCAGATGGGCAAACAGAGAGGGTGAATCAAGTGATTGAAGATATGTTGAGGATGTATGTTATGGATAAACCATCAAAATTAGAAGACTACCTACACTTGGTAGAGTTTGCTTATAACAATGGGTACCAAGAATCTCTAAAGATGATCTCATTTGAGTCACTTTGTGGTAGAAAGTGAAACACACCAGTAAGTTGGAATAACCCAACAGATAGAGCAGTGGTTGGGCCAGATTTGCTCATGAAAATGGAGGAGCAAATGATAAAAATAAAGCAAAATTTAAAGGCTGCCCAAGACAGGCAGAAAATTTATGTTGATAAGGGAAGAACTCATAGGGAATTTATAGTGGGTGATCATGTATTCTTGAAAGTGAAGGCCAACAGAAGTTCCCTGAAATTGGGAAATTGTTCAAAGTTGGTAGCTTGCTATTGTGAGCCATTTGAAATCCTAGAGAGGATTGGTCCAGTGGCTTATATGATCGCATTGCCTACATCTATGTCTATTCATAATGTATTCCATGTATCTTTGCTCAAGAAATATATACCTAATGCTAATCATGTTATTGATTAGAATGTGATTCAGGTGGAGCAAGAAGGTGTTTTTCAAGTACAATCGATACGCATTCTGGACTGGAAAATAAAACAACTCCAGAATCGAGGCATAAGGCTTGTAAAGGTCCAATGGACCTTGTATGGTCCTGAGGATGCTACTTGGGAGAATGAGGATGCAATGCATGCATAATACCCACATCTTTTTGAAGATTTTTGAATTTTTTTTTGTATATGGGTACATGATGCACTAAGGACAGTGCATAAATAAGGGGAGGGGATTGTAATATCCCTAGGCTGAACCCAACTGTAATGTAAATGAAAATGTACTTAAGCTGGTGAGTTGTTTGAAATAATTTTGTATGCACAGTTCATGTCATAGTGCGTGCATGTAATACATAGTAAAATGAAGAAGTTTTCACATTCCTGGATACCGCGCGCAACAACTTGAGTGTGCGTGACTTTGAGGCCAGAGAGCCTTTTGTGTATATGCTACGTTTTATAGGCTGGTGAGCCAGTTATTATAATATAGTATGCTTATGTTTTGATTAGGCCTAATTAATATTACATATTACATATTAATAATAATCCCTTACATGGCATTTAGTATAATTCTAGTATAATTACATGAAGGGATTATTATAAAATTAAAATTAATATGAAGAGATCTAGTATAATTAATATAAAATTCATCGTTGCGCGCAAACCAACCACAATAAAAGAGATGGGGGACTAAAATCCACTGGTTGGGGAAAGGGAGGGGCCTACAAGTTAAGGAAAAGGGCTAAGCTAGGGAGCTTAAGCCAAAAAAGAATATTATATTAATATTTCTTAAATCATAAAGTATGGATAATTATTTTATCCTAAGTTCTAAAGTTGGGAACAAGTGGGCCAAAGTATCTTCCAACATGACAAGTGTCAAGTTGGGGATATGCATACATATTGTTGGGACTTAGTTCATTTTCCTATCTTTTCCATGATTCCTTCCATTATTCAGTCATCCAGTCAATCATCCATGAGCATGCACACACCCATTGAGATATCCTTTGTATGCTCATGACTGTACCCGAACCTGTATCCATATCCATTTTGTGTTTGTGTAGTTGGTTAGCTTGGGAGATGGAGTGAAGAAGTGGGTTGTTAGGCCCATGGGATATTGAAGAGGTGGGTTGTTAGGCCCATGAGAAATTTCTCTTTGGGTGAGATAATTGATGGGAATTGATTTCTTGAAGGTGCGGAACTGCAGTTACAGTGCTCTGAGACTTCCTGTCTGGCCTGTTTCCGAAGCCCAGAAAGGAAGTGGGGCAGTCGAAGGACTTTTGAGTAGAGAAGGGGCACACTTCTGAGGGTGGGACAAGCATGTGTGGAATGAGGGACTATAGTTTGTTAGTTGAGTGGCACCTGATACAGAGTCTTTCATGTTGTCTATGACCCTTTAGCCTAGTTAGGGATCCCTTTACCTGGGTGGAGTTTAGTCCCAGCTCGGGGGTGTCTCACTGTTGAGATTGATGAACAATGTGGTCTAAGGCTGGGAGGTTCGTGGAAGGTCTGAACCCAGTTGGTGACATTCTTACCAAGATAGGTGTCAATTGTGTGATAACATTACATGTTGCATTGTTATTTATGTGCTTATTTTTATGGGTTATCATATGTGTGGTTATAACTGCGTTTAATTTTATGGGCATTGTCTGTATATGCTGCATGTATATGTTTACTGTTATTTCAGTGTGATTCTGTGCATTTACAGATGTATTTGTTTGTTTATGTTTTATATATATGTTTCTACAAGAGATCTATGTGTATATATTTTAATTCCATGCAATTCAAAAAAATTATGTGACATAGCTCAGTTGGATGTTGGGTATGTTACAGTATGTTCCACAGAGAGAATGAAAGTGTTCTCTAGCATAGCGTGGCCCAGCATGGGTGGCCATGGATGTTACAACATGGTATTATGTATACCATGCTATTTGATCTAGCAGGCCAGATTAGATAATAGGCTGGCAGATCAGATTTGCAATACAAGGAATTAGTGGCAAAATTACAGCAAAGTAATTTGCAACAGAAAAATGAGGAATACAAGCTAGATAATGATGAAAATCTCATGTACAGGGGAAACATTTATGTACCAAATTCCCATAAGTTGAAAAATATGATATTAGGATAAATGCATAATGTGCCTTATGCTGGGCACTCAGGATATCAAAAAACTATTGCAGTTGTCAAGAGACAATATTATTGGCCAGGCATGAAGAAAGAGGTTGTTGATTTTATTGCCAGATGTTTAGAATGTCAAAAGGTAAAGGCTAAGCATAGACATCTGTCTAGTTTTCTACAGCCATTACACATTCCTAAGTGGAAATGGGAAGTCGTAACAATGGATTTCATCACCAAACTGCCCCGAACAGTCAAGCAACATCATTCTATCATGGTAGTGGTGGATAAGCTTACTAAAGCTGCCCATTTTATTCTAGTTAAGCTCACTCACAAGGAAACCAACATTGTAGATGTTCATATGAAGGAAATTTCTATATTACATGGCATACCCAAGACAATTGTGTTTGGCAGAGATCCAAAATTTACCTCAAAATTTTGGAAGGGATTATTTAATGGATTTAGAACAAATTTGAATTTCAGTACAACTTATCATCCAGAATCAGATGGGAAAATAGAGAGGGTGAATCAAATGATTGAAGATATGTTGAGGATGTATGTTATGGATAAACCATCAAAATGGGAAGACTACCTACACTTGGTAGAGTTTGTTTATAACAATGGGTACCAAGCATCTCTAAAGATGATCCCATTTGAGTCACTTTGTGGTAGAAAGTGCAACACACCAGTAAGTTGGGATAACCCAGCAAAAAGAGTAGTGGTTGGGCCATATTTTCTCAGGAAAATGGAGGAGAAAATGATAAAAATAAAGAAAAATTTAAAGTCTTCCCAAGACAGGAAAAAACGTTATGCTTATAAGGGAAGAACTCATAGGGAATTTATAGTGGGTGATCATGTATTCTTGAAAGTGAAGGCCAACAGAAGTTCCCTGAAATTGGGAAATTGTTCAAAGTTGTTAGCTTGCTATTGTGGGCCATTTGAAATCCTAGAGAGGATTGGTCCAGTGGCTTATACGATTTCATTTCTTGCATCTATGTCTGTTCATAATGTATTCCATGTATCTTTGCTCAAGAAATATATACCTGATGCTAATCATATTATTGATTGGAATGTGATTCAAGTTGAGCAAGAAGGCTCTTTTCAAGTACAATCAATACGCATTCTGGACTGAAAAATCAAACATCTCCAGAATCGAGGCATAGGGATTGTAAAGGTCCAATGGACCTTGTATGGTCTTGAGGATGCTACTTGGGAGCATGAGGATGCAATGCGGGCATAATACCCACATATTTTTGAACATTTTTGAAATTTTGTTGTATATGGGTACATGATGCACTGAGGACAATGCATAAATAAGGGGAGGCAATTTTAGTATCCCTAGGTCGAACCCAATTGTAATGTAAATGAAAATGTACTTAAGCTAGTGAGTTGTTTGATATCATTTTGTATGCACAGTTCATGGCATAGTGCACGCATGTACTGCGCAGTAAAATGAGGAAGTTTGCACATTCCTAGATACCACGTGCAACAAATTGAGTGCGCGCAACTTTGAGGCCAGAGAGAATTTTGTGTATATGTTGTGTTTTATAGGCTGCTGAGCCAGTTATTATAATCTAGGATTCTTATGTTTTGATTAGGCCGAAGATCCCAGATGTTAAAGGCCGGTGCACCTACTTTAGTATATATCTCATAATTAATATAAAATTCATCACTGCGCATAGACCGACCATGATAAAAGAGATGGGGGACTAAAATCCACTGGTTAGGGAAAGGGAGGGGCCTAAAAGTTAAGGAAAGGAGCTAATCTAGGGAACTTAAGCCAAAAAATAATATTATATTAATATTTCTTAAATCATAAAGTATGGATAATTGTTTTATCCTAAGTTCTAAAGTTGGGAACAAGTGGGCCAAAGTAGCTTCCAACATGACAAGTGTCAAGTTGGGGACATGCATACATATTGTTGGGACTTAGTTCATTTTCCTATCTTTTCCATGATTCCTTCCATCATTCATTCATCCAGTCAATCATCCATGAGCATGCACACACCCATTGAGCTATCCTTCGTATCCTCATCATTGTACCTGAACCTATATCCATAGCCATTTTGTGTTCATGTAGCTGGTTAGCTTGGGAGCTGGACTGAAGAAGTGGGTTGTAAAGCCTGTAGGATATTGAAGAGGCGGGTTGTCAGGACCATGAGAAATTTCTCTCTGGGTGATAGAATTGCTAGGAATTGATTTCCTGAAGGTGTGGAACTGTAGCTAAAGTGCTCTGAGACTTCCTGTTCGACCTGTTGCTGAAGCCCGGAAAGGAAGTGGGGTAGTCAAAGGATAGTTGTGCAGAGAAGGGTCACACTTTTGGGGGTGGGACATGCATGTGGGGAATGAGGGACTGTAGGTTGTTAGTTGAGTGGCACCTGGGATATAGTCTTTCTTATTGTCTATGAGCCTTTAGCCTGGTTAGGAATCCCTTTACCTGGGTGTAGTTTAGTCCCGGCTTGGGGTGACTCACTGTTGAGAGTGATGAATAGTGTGGTCTAAGTCTAGGAGTTTTGTGGAAGGTCTGCACACATTTGGTGACATTCTTACCAATATAAGTGTCAATTGTGTGATAAATTTACATGTTGCATTGTTATTTACATGCTTATTTTTATGGGTTATCATATGTGTGGTTATAACCGCGTTTAATTTTATGGGTATTGCCTATATATGCTGCATGTATATGTTTATTGTTATTTCGGTGTGATTTAATGAATTTACAAATGTATTTGTCTATTTATGTTTTATATATATGTTTTTGGAAGAGTTCTATGTGTATATATTTTAATTGCATGTAGTTCAAAAAATTTATGTGACATAGCTCAGTTGGATGTTGGGTATGTTACAGAATGTTACACAGAGAGAATGAAAGTGTTCTCTAGCATAGCATGGCCTGACATGGGTGGCCCAGGATGTTACACATTGAGTCGGATACCACACATCTTTTCGGTGATGCCTCTTCAGACAAATCTACGCAAAAAGATCTTAACTTTACAATGTGACAATGACTGGTACAAAGAGGTCAAGGATTTTATCAGACAAAACACAATTATGGTACCAATATTTGAAGTATTTACATTGGATGGTGACGGATTATTGAGATTTAAAAATCGAACCTACTTACCGCCCAACGACGAGTTGAGGAGTTTGATCCTAAACGAGGATCATAGAGTAGTGTATATGGCTCATCCTGGAGTCACAAAGATGAGAGCAGAACTTAAACCCTTATTCTTATGGAAGGGATGAAGGTCGACATAGTCAACTATGTGGCAAGATGTCTAGAATGTCAGCAGGTGAAGGCTAAACATAGACATCCAGCAAGATTACTACAGCCACACGCTATTTTGGAATCGAAATGGGAGGTCATTTTGATGGATTTCATTGTTGGACTTCCATTGACAACAAGGAGACACTACTCGATTTTTGTGGTAGTCGACACTCTGATGGAGAGTGCTCATTTTATTCATGTGCATACAACATATCAGGCACCTGACATAGCTCGAGTTTTCGTCAGTGAGATTGTGAGGCTGCATGGCATGCCTAAGAGGATTATATCCAATAGAGGATCGATGTTTTCAGGATGATTTTGGAATAGTTTCCAAGAGGATTAGGAACCCAACTTAACTTAGTACCACATATCACACAGAGACAGATGGGCAGATCAAGACAAAAAAATAATCTTGGAGGATATGTTGCGCATGTACGTGATGGACCAATAGAAGCATTGGGAAGAATTCTTGCCACTGGTAAAATTCGCATATAACAACAGTTATCAAAGAACCATTAAGATGATGCATTTCGAGCTTCTTTATGGGTGACCATGTTGGACGCCTTTGAGTTGGGATGAACTTGAGGATAGGGTTCTGGTGGGACCAGAAGCGATCCAAGAAATGGAAGATCAAATGCAAACAATAAGACACGTGATCAAAGAAGCGCAGGATTGGCAGAAGAGTTTTGTTGATGCGCATCGTGTCGACCGTAGTTATTGTAATGTTCCTAACTTGGATATTCTAGGAAACATGGCTAATGTGTGTGTAGGATTAATTGTTTACAATAGATAAATGAGCATTCAAATAATAATGGCAACAAAAGACTCCAAGCTTATATTATGAAATCTCCTTGGAGTACAAATGTCGAATACGGCTGAATAAAAATGAATCGCTCAGCTAGATCAATGAAAAAATGATCTTAGCTTAAATACAAGAGAAAACTAAATGATGCGCCCCTCCCTCTCTAGTAGAATATGACCTAGTGATTCCACCGTCAGAATAGGATGAGGAACTAGGAAAAATATGCACTTTACCTTCCTCTTGAAATGGGTCGGAGGGAAATCTCTAAACTCTCCCTATATGGGGCAAGTCGATCCACTGAACCTCCTTATAAGTTGTGCCCTCACTCTGAATAAGTGTGCCCTTGTTGTTGGACCCCGTGTAACCGCTACTAAAGAATGATGGAAGAACTATGTGATCTTCCCAGTGACTAGGGTGTGTCTCTCAACACCAAAATCAGCCAACTGGTGTCTTTCTCCTAGAATCCACTGAACTATCTCTCCTGAGATGCGCCTCACTCCTCAATGACAAGTCATAATATGAATAATAACGAATTAGGTCGCCGACCCTTCTCTTATATTCACTGCCGAAACCCTAATTCACTGTTGACTTCTAATTTTAGCTCGTCTGTTCTATTTTTATCTCATAATGACTTAAACACACTTTTAACCATTTTTAGCTCAATGTCACTTTCCAAACATAACACCTTTGACTGGAGTGACCTCTAGTAATCTTGTTTACCCCTTTTCTGGCCCTGGCTATAGTCTAACGGGGCGGTTTAGACTATTAAGCCTCCTCTCTGGAGCTCCTATTTGGAAAGAGACATTATAGTCCTCCCTTATAGATATTTCTTGTTCTCAAGCAATACCAATCCAGGGTGTTGCAACACTTGCTCGCTCTCCCAAGTAGCGTCCTCTAATGGAAGCCCTTTCCATCTGATCAAATACTTTCTAATGAACCTTCTCCTCAGTTTCTGCTCCCAGAACTCCAAAACCTCCTCTGGAACCAACTCGAACTGCCCCTCCTCATCCAAAGGGGGAAGCTCCTATGATGTGCTAACGAATTGTCCCACTGCCATTTTGAGGCAAGATACATGGAACACGTTATGTATCTTGCTCCCCTTTGGAAGCTCTAACTCATAAGAAACCTCGCCTACTCAACACATGATCCTGTAAGTCCCATAAAATTTGGGCTTGAGATTCTTATCCCCACTCTTCTTTAGAGATGATTGTTTGTAAGGTTGGATTCTCAAGAAAACCAAATCCACAACCTCAAAGTTGCACTCTATCATGTGCCTGTCCGCACTCATCTTCTATCGATTTTGTGTCGCCTGCAGGTTCTCTTTCAGCAACTTGATAATCTCCTAACTCTCTATGATCCAATCCTTGGCCTTGGGAGCTTGGATCTCCCCAAAAACCAATTCTACCAAAGTGGGAGAATCATATCCGTACAATGCTCGAAAGGGTTTCATACCAATGGACATGTGGAAGGTGGTGTTGTAGCAATGCTCTCCTAAATGAAACCACTTTACCCATGTTCTTTGATGTCCACCTACATAGTTCCTCAAATATCCTTCTAGACACTTTTTGATGATCTCGGTCTGCCCATCTGTCTGAGGGTGATAGTTGGTATTGGGTTTCAACTCTGTCCCCACCAACCGAAACAAATCTTTCCAAAATGTCCCCATGAACCGATTGTCCCTGTCACTGACGATGTTCCTCAGCAACCCATGAAGTCTAAAGACCTCCCTGAAGAATAGCTTGTCTATTTGAACTACATTGTACTCTATTAGTATGGCATAGAAGTGAGAAAACTTGGTCAAAATTTTGACCACTACATAGATACAGTCCTTACCCTGGACCTTAGGTAGGCCTATGATGAAGTCCATCGATATACTCTCTCATTTCTGCTCAGGAACGAGGAGTGGCTTAAGTAGCCCTATTGGGAGAGAATGCTCTAAATTGTTCTTCTAGAAAGTCACACACTCACTAACATGTCTCATAACATGCTGTTTGAGGCCCTTCCATGAGAACCTCTCCTTGATCTATCTGTAGGTTTTGAAAAACCCCTGCTAGTGGTGAATCATGAATTATTGTGAGGATCTTCTTCCTGAGCCCTGAATATGACACCAGGTAGACTCTGTCATTGTAGAATATGACATCATCAATGACCCTATACCTGTCATCCTGTATCTTCCCATCCATAACCTCACAAGAGAACTTTTTCTTGGAATATTCCACTAACAAGTGGGATTTCCAATCTGCTGAAATCTCCATCAAAGAACATGTCGCAGGTCTCCTTGATAGTGCATCGGCCACAATGTTCTTTTTCCCCTTGACATACTCTATGTCGAAGTTGAATTCCTGTACCTTCATCACCCATTTATGTTGTCACTCACTGAGGTCCTTTTGCCCAAGGAAATACTTCAAGCTGTTGTGATCTGTCTTGACCACGAATTTGCTGCCCACCAAATATTTCCTGAATTTGGTCAAGGCATGCATGATTTCCATCATTTCCTTGTCATAAATGGAGTACAACATCTCATGATGAATGATATTCCTTCTCTCGAATATAATGGGTGTACTCCCTGCATCAAAATGGCCTCGATACCCTCGTTGGATGCGCCACATTCTAGTACAAATGGAAAGGTGAAATCTAGTAATGCCAACATTGGACAAGTGATTATGATTTCCTTCATTTGATCAAAGGATTTATGTGACTCCTTGGTCCATATGAAAGCCCCGTGCTTGGTAAGATCCGTCAGTAGTTCTCCAATCTGAGAAAACCCCCAGACGGATCTCTTACAATAGTTTCACATCCCAAAGAAACTCCTCAACTATGTCACGTTCCTAGGCGTTGGCCAATCTAGGATGACCCCAATCTTCTCCTGGTGCACCTGTACCCCCTGTGCATTGATGATGTGGCCCAAGTAAAGAATCTTTGTCATACCAAACTCACACTTGGACTCTTTGGAATATAATGGTTGTTCCTCCATGATGCTCAATACCTCATCCAGGTGCCTCATGTGCTCCTGCCATGTCTTGGTATAGACCAAGATTTCATCAAAGAAAACCAGGACTGATTTCCTCAACTGGTCTCTAAATATGTGGTTCATGCAAGACTGGAATGTGGTGGGTGCATTGGTTAGCCAAAATGGAATAACCAAGAACTCGAAATGTCCAAAGTGACATTGAACTGTCGTCTTCTCTATTTTGTTCTCTTGGATGTTGATCTAATGGTACCCAGAGCATAGATCAATATTTGAGAAGAAAATTGCCCCATTCAGTTCATCCATTAATTCGTCAATGCATGGGACAGGATACCAGTTCTTGATGGTTTTCTTGTTCAAGGCCCGGTAATCAATGCACATCCTCATGGTTCCATCCTTATTCATAACTAAGACAACTGAAGAGGTGAATGGGTTGTTGCTCGGTCTGATGTGTCCCATCGCTAGAAATTCCTTGATTTCTTTCTCTATCTCATCCTTGAACCTCCTATGATGATGATAGGGGGTGTGATCATAGGTTTGGACCCCTCCTCCAACTCAATGGTGTGATAAAACCCCCTGTCAGGTGGTCTCCCTGGTGGAATCGACCCAAAAACCTATTTATGTCATCCCAACAAATTATTGATCTCTGTATGATATTATTGTCGGCCCTCTGAATCCTTGTACATAGTCATCAAGCACTCTACAACATATGCTACCTCCCCATGTCTGAATATCCTCTCCATCCTATTGGATGAAATTGTCATGGGTTATCCTATTGACATACCTCTTAGAACAACCTTCTTCCCGTCACGGTCTCTGAACCCCATCTCCAAGGTTTGGTAATTGGTGGTGATTTTTCCCAAGGTAATCATCCACTGAACTCCCAACACCACATCGGTGTCAGGTAGGTTAACTACATAAAATATATCTCTCACTTTGTAGTTTCCTAACTTTATCTCCAAGTCTGGAACTCTATCTAGACATTCCATTGTGTGGCGATCTGCTACTGCAACATTAAACCCCTCAAACTCCTATGTCTTAAGTGTCTATCTCGATACCAGTGAAGCATCAATGAATTTGTGGGTGGCCCCACCATCTATTAGGGCAATTGATCATTTCCCCCAAATAGTCCCTCTTATCCAGAGGGTATCATACCTAGGAACACTAGCAAGGGTCGTTGTGACTCCTCCCTTTTCTAGTTTTTGTCTGTTAGCATGCTTAGGCGATTGTTGAACTACCGAAGGATGGGTTCTTGCTGGTGTCAGTGGTCTATGGGGATGTTGCTCCTTTGCCTGTGATGAATCCTCCTATGAGCTAGTGGAGCCACTGTCATGCTCATCCTCCTCACTTTCCACACTATCTGTTTCCACCTCAATATAATGAATCTCTCCCTTGCCCATGCACTTGTGGCCTGGGACCTAAGGGTCTCTACAGTTGAAGCAAAGATTCTTCCTCATAAGTTATCACCTCGTCTCCTCATCCAGCTTTTCATTTCCCTTCCATTCTCTCTGGAATGGCTTCCTGCCTTGATCTTTTTGGGGTATGAAGGGTTTGGAAAAGGGTTTAGTCTTTGGTACTGAGTCTACCAAGTCTCGAGTGCGTAGGATGGAATATTGTAAGGTGGGCAGCCTGTATTCCTTCACCCATCGTCTCAAAGGCTCTGTGAGCCCCTCTGTGAATATCATGATCATCCTAGGATTTGATATATCTATCATTGCCATGGCTACCCATTGAAACTCCGTGATGAATTTCTCTACTGTGCCAGTTTGTCTCAACTGGGCTAGATCCCTGAAGTAGATCTTGGGATCCTTCCTGTCAAATCTGTCCATGAGTCTCTCTTTGAACTCCCTATAGGAGGTGATAATACTGTGACCCAATGTCACCAATCCATGGTGCCACCACTCGTGTGCCTCACCCTCCAAGTGTAATGTAGAGAAATGGATGGCCTCTATCTCGGACATCTGGTTGAGCTTGTAGTATGTGTCTAGATTATGTACCTAAGCTCTGTCAGTGCATTGGGACTATCCGTCGAAAGAAGGTATGGTAAGTTTACCAACTTTTTGGATGAAATCAATGTTATGCCCTTGTTGTTGTTGCAGTCCTCCTCTCTGTGGCTCTCTAGGGAGGTTCTTGAGTTTGAGTCCACAATACTCGACTAGTGTAATGTCCTGATGGGATTCATGACCCAATGTTGCATACTTCCTCATGTACTCTTCAATGTCCTCTGCATGAGTGGGAAGCATCTGCACTATTGGTAGTTTTTTTTCTATTGGGTGTGCTCTCTGGAAACTGGGAAACAAATCTCTAGGAATCCTACTCAAAGGGGTGTATGCACGAGTAGGAGACTAGGGTCTACTGCCTGCCCCCAAGTTCCCATGTGTTGCATGTGGGGCTTGTGTGACTGGGGTACCCCCTATAGCCAATCTATCAGCCACCTATGCTAAGGACAGAGTCATGGCCTGCTTCCTAACTACTATATCATTGATAACCTTCATGAAGGTTACCTCTAGCTCCATGGGGGCCTTACCACTACCCTTTGGTCGCTCATATCTGTCTCCTAGCATCCTTTCTTCCTCGTTCTCAACCTCACTCTCTTCCCTTCTCTCTTCTTCCCTGTGCACCTCTTCCTCTTCCTCTAAGCTGGGATGGAAAAGAGGAAAGTTAGGCCTCGACCTTCTTTCCTTTTGCCTATCGTAAGTGACATATCCGTCCCCTTCGTGCTCATGACCATTTGGGTCTTCTATTGCGCTCATCGTCTTTAGTCACAGGATGGCAAGACTAAAGCTCTGATACCACTATAATGTTCCTGACTTGGCTAGTCTAGGAAACATGGCTAATGTGTGTGTAGGATTAATTGTTTACAGTAGATAAATGAGCATTCAAATAATAATGGCGACAAAATACTACAAGCTTATATTATGAAATCTCCTTGGAGTACAAATTCTTAATGCAGTTGAATAAAAATGAATCGCTCGTCTAGATCGATGACAAAAGGATCTTAACTGAAATACAAGGGAAAACTAAATGATGCGCCCCTCCCTCTCTGGGAGACTGCATCCTAGCAATTCCACCATCGGAATCATATGAGGAACCAGGAAAAATGTGTGCCTTGCCTTCCTCTCGAAATGGGTCAGAGGGGAATCTTTGAACTCTCCCTGTATGGGGTAGTCGATCCACTGAACCTCCTTAGAATATGCTCTCTCAACCTAAATAAGCACGCCCTTGCTGTTGGACCCTGTGTAACCACTGTTGAAGAATGATGGAAGACCTATGTGATCTTCCCGGTGACTGAGGTGTGTCTCTCAACACCAAAATCAACCAACTTGTCTCTTCCTCCTGGAATCCACTGAACTATCTCTCCTGAGATGCACCTCACTCCTCAATGACAAGTCATAATCTGCATAATACTGAATTAGGTCATTGACCCTTCTCTTATATCTTTCCTACCCTAATTCACTGTTGAAACCCTAATTCATTGTTGACTTCTAATTTTAGCTCGTCTGCTCTATTTTTATCTCATAATGACTTAAATGCGCTTTTAACCATTTTTAGCTCATTGTCACTTTCTTAATATAACACCTTTTACTGGAGTGACCTCTAGTAATCATGTTTACCCCTTTTTTGGCCCTAGCTATAGTCTAACGGGGAGGTTTAGACTATTAAGCCTCCTCTCTGGAACTCCTATTTGGAAAGGGACATTACAGTTATGAAGGTGGCGATCAAGTCTTCTTGCAGATGAAACCTCATAAGAGTTCGATCAAGTTTGAGAAGGGTGCCAAAATATCTCCTAGGTTCATGGGACCTTTCGAGATTGTGGAAAAGAAGGGTCACATGGCCTATCGACAAGCCTTGCCTGATTCTTTGAGGCATATGCACGATGTGTTTCATGTATATGTTTTGAGACATTATGTTAGTGATACTACACATGTTATTGACATGATTTCCTTCCAGGTATCGGACGAGGGTTCTCTTACAGCGAAGCCAATCCACATCCTGGACCATCGCATTCGGCAACAATGATGTCAAACAATAGATCAGGTCAAGGTACAGTGGGACAACTATAGTCCACACTCGGTGGCCTGGTAGGACGCATATGATATGTGTCAGAAGTTCCCATTTTTGTTTGATAGCTAGAAATATGTGTTATAAGACTAATTGGTAGGTGCGGACACTAACTGAGCTCCCTAGATCCACCTAGATCTAGAACAAAACACACCAGAACATGACACTTTCCTTAAGTTTTAGATATTGAATTTATTAACTAAAGAGGGATGAGTGACATACCGTTTAAATGTCACTTCCTCTCACCATCACCATCCTAGCTCCCTTCCAATGCTCATACCATGATGATCCTGCAAAAGAACGCAACCAACCAAAGTGATAGTAATATCATAAACTCAATATAAACCTATGTATGTGATCAAGGAATCATACAATAAAACACAACAAGCTTTATAGGAAAGAATCATTTTACTGTATCATATTAAATGTGGAAGAGAGATTACAACCATGGCCTTGATGTCGTAAGGTCCCTTCCAACTATCCTTTGTTTCCCACACACTTTCACTCCAAGAATTCTGAGAGCACAGATCTGATAGTATTCACAATCTATCTTGACAAAGCCAAAACTCAAAACAACTCTAACCAAGCTAAAAGCTCCAAGCTAACCAAAGCTAACTTTCTCCATGATAACTCCTCTCCTTTTATAAGTTGAAGAGGATAAGGTGAGGAGGTTAGGATGATCCCACTAAATCATGAAAGTGAGTAAGATCCAAACCATTCGGATGCCACCTCACCATGGAA